>JBBPKE010000029.1:0-22049 GCA_038089095.1 Tylopilus orsonianus | reverse complement strand
AGCTAGAAAACCCGGTTCATAAATGTTGTGCTTTGTTGATGGTAATAATAATTTATGGTTCATCTTCTAAAGTGACGTCACGTGGTCACGTCATGGCAAACGCCCCTAAGGGAAAACTTTTGAAAAGTATGATGGAATGTTGCCTGCTGAGCAATAAGTTCGCCGAGCATATTATTGGGGTTCCATCCCGCATTCAAGCGCTGGTATTTTTTCACGTTCGAAGATGGCGTTACACCCCTGAGGCAATAGTCACAGTTCTCCAAGGCACATTGATGTGAAGACAATGTCATCCCGTAGTCACAATTTTCCACCCACATTATTATTTAGGGTAAATGGCTTCCGCATACCCGCACCTTGTTCCGATGTCGGGTACGAGGCTTTCCATCCGTTTCTCACCGTCATGAGCACTTGCAGATCCCGCTCAGACTGTTCACACCAGCACCTGTACGTTGCGTCATGCATACAGGCACCTCCTTGCCGCCTACACGTGAGCTATCCGATCAAATATCACATAAGATGAGGATGCTCGCAACTCAATGCAAGCAGGTTGACGATCGCCACCGAGAACATGGATCGTGTCGCAAGGTCTCAAGAACACGACGAACGGCAACGGCAATCGCCCGGAGGGCAATACCCGAGCCGTTGCTTGGCTTGCAGGAATGGGAGAGCAACACGGGTTGCGGCTCGAGGGCCAAGAGATCAAAACGGCGTTGCAGGGAATCAGAGTCGTCTGGACGGCCGTGCGCGAGGGCGCGTGTCACGGTGTACGGAAGTGCAAGATGAGAGTATCGGCAGCGACATGCGGATATTGGGGTCATCCTGTGATATGATGGTGATGAGAATGTCCAAATCAACCGAGAAAGCTGCCGCGTGCTATGTGACTTGAACGCCAGCAGGTATGGAAGGAACACCGGGGGACCTTCAGACCCATCGGAATGGGCGCATCGGTAAATATCGAGGTGCCGGCGAGCACGACATGTAGAGAGGGGCTGAAGTCTTTGGGGAAATTGACAGTGCCATCTGAGCGAGAGAGCCTGCAGTGCGACGGACGGAACTTGGTTGAAGTTATGAATGGGCAGGGCCGGGTAAAGCTCATGACACGCAGGTCACGTGTACGTACAAGTATCTCCCCGCATACCGTACAAATCAGGACTAGTCCCCTTTTGTACTCCCACCTCGTCGCCCATACGCGACAGAGCTTCAAGTTGCTTCACCCGTCTTCCGCCGTTGACCACGGTCTGTTCTTTTTCTGGATTGGATCGTAGAGCAATTATTAATCATTCCCTTCTCACAACTTGGCCTCATGGCCATCTAACTAGTCACATCACGGCATTTACTGGCATTGTGCGCAGATTGGTTGGCGAACAACATTCTAGATCGACGACCTAGCGGTTTGGTTATTTTCTAACTAGCTGGTGGATTAGTAGTAACTAATATGAACCACAATATGCTCAAGGCTGACCAAGGTGTCTGCCAGTATTTAACCGGCGAGGTGGGAATAACGCATTTTTCCCCCCCTTGGTCGAGCCAAACGGTAACGTTACTATGGTCGCACACCCGGGCCTAGGTTCTGCAATCGTCACTCCTGGCAGTGAGTCTCGTTTGCAACGGGCTATTCCAGCTCACACGTTGTAACGCTCAACCTTGGGCTTCCCATCATTCTGATGCTCGTTGATTGATCGGGTGCGGCTCGCTTCAATTCGGGAGAGCTACTGCCAGTGGGGGTTTCCATTCATGTTACGCACTGTTCGGGACCCAACCGTTATTCAATTGCCCAGATTTTGACATACGGTTTACGCCGAGTAATGCCAAACTGCTGCTTTTGGCGGATCGAACTGGATTAGCCGAGTCCGAGGACTTGTCAGCCGGATGAAAATGGGCATAGTATAGATCCCAACTACTCGCCTGACCAGTCTGCGACCTTTGCACGAGGCTCCGTGTACGTACCATACAATCTACCCGATTGGACTGGGTTCAGAACAAGGCCTTACTGACTCTTCTGGGTCGAAGGTTTTGCGCCACTGACCGGCAGCATAGGTGATATAAAGATGGGTCAAGGTGATCTCCGTTTTCCGGTGAGGTTGCTGAGACATGCTCTTCCTATTTTCTTTGGTGACGCTTGCCATTGCCTGTAGCAACGATGAACTCCACGTCCGCACAGACGTCCACGCTGAGCTCCAGTATCCACAAGCTTTCTTTGCAGGACCGCACAAATATTCACAGGTGACAGCCCCATACCCACGTAAACTCGTCTGGGGTAACTTCAACGTCATTCATACCACGGACTTTCATGGATGGTACCTCGGCCATCAGCATTCCCAAGGGCCAGAGCCCAACTACAAGTGAGTTCCCGTCCTTAGCGCGATAGGCGAAGACCGACCTGTTTTAACTTCGAGACTGATGGCTTGCGTAGTGGTACTCTCGGCGACTTTGCGAGCTTCGTCTCGCATATGAACCAGATAGCTAATGACCGTCCCCTATTATTGATCACTTTGGAGGGTGGTTCCCTGCTGACAAGTAGAGCAGGAGAATAATTCTGATCTTCTGCTCGTCGATACTGGTGATTTACATGACGGTAAAACATCCATACATTTTTCGTTAACTCAACATTTACACTCGCATATTATAGGCTCTGGCCTCACAGAGGGTGATCCTGGTGTGGATGGTCACAAGGTCAGTCCTATCCTCTGGATATCAGCCTTCATGCTGATTGTATGCGAGAAAATAGGCAATCGACTATCTCCGTCGTATTCCGTACGATTTGATGACTATTGGAAAGTGAGCACAAATGTCACTTCCTGTGGCAACACTTTGCCAATGATTATCTCCCGATAGTCATGAAGTAGAGAATTACACGATCACACTTGATATGTACGTACATCCAATCATAACACATCCGGTGCTAACTTTCTCTACTGTGCTGTGACTGTTGACTGGGGGCGCCAATGTACTACCTTTTTTGTGAACCGATGGATATTCAACATTCGAACAACGAATACGCACTCCAATGATCGTGCCTGTACTTGGGGCGGAAATCCGTCTCGACATACTTACATATATATATATATCGACAATCAAATCAAATCAATGACATCGTTGACCATGTTAAACTTGACAGGTACAATGATTTTATCCATGAAATGAATAGGGATGGCTGTCGCTACTTGACTTCCAATGTCGACATCATCCTTCCCAACACCACTGTCCGTCTGCCAATTGGCTGTGAGTAACTCAGTCCTCTATTTATCTAACCGGCGCCAATGTGCAATTGACAGGTCGTTCTGCTACGTTCAAAACCAGGGGGTACGTACTTTTTTTTTTAACCTGTCCACGAATATTCCCCTGTTGCAGTTTTAACTGCCCATTTTCTCCAATTAATTCTCGTTATAATATTGGTGTTCCTAATACATGTGTAAAGAGGTCGTACAGTGACATCCTTTGGTGTCCTTTTTGACAAGGGAGTGAGATCAGCCAAGAACATCGTTGTTCAAAATATAGCAGATATGGTGAAGCAGGATTGGGTAAACACATTAGTCTGTGTTTGCAATGGTATCGCTCATGCTTACATTACCCAAGTTCACGGCAGCCATCAAAGAAGAACCTGATGTATTTGTCATCCTCGGGTGTGTATTCCATGTATCTGGATGTGTACGACTCTGATGCGTGCTAGTCACATGCCGATAAACTCTTCCGATCCAAACTATAACTGTAGGCTATGATCTAACTTAAATTGGAGCAAATGTTAACGGATGTTTAATTTTAGGGGATCCCATCTTCAAGGCTATTCGGGATGTACACCCCAATACACCCCTGTTGATCTTCGGAGGTACTTGCCACTCCTTTTGTACGTATCGTTGCTTCTTTATCTAATCTGTACATATATACAGGACATAGTCACATTCGTGATTGTCGACGGTTCAACAAAACCGGAACTCAAGTCCCAGATGGAAGGTCAATGGCCTTGGAGAGCGGTCGTTTCATGGAAACGATTGGTACGTTATTCGCTTTTGGTGGTGGATTGAGCTAATCAACCCAACAGGCTGGATGAGTGCGTGGCTGCAATCTGACATGGTGATGAGCACAACTAATACTTGATAGGCGCTGACCTCCCTGCTAAAGGAGACACCAGCGATATTAAATTTAGTCGAAGGTATCTTGATCAAAACAAGAAAACATACCAGGTACGCTACCGAATCGAATCATACTTCTCAGAGCCCGTAGGACAAGACGCTTCGTAGTACCATACAGACACCGACGATATGAACTTCGACACACAAGATGGGCTTGACATTACTAAAGGCTTGAAGGAACTCGCCAAAACATTTGGTCTGGACCAAGTTTACGGCACCGCTCCCCAGAGTTATTCCTTTGATCAGTACGTATCCGCTCATTGCCGAAGCACTACAATAACTACACTGAAGATACTCCAAACAGCGGACCGCCGGAGTGCACCAATAGCGCATTCCAGTTCTTTGTCTCAGAAGCTATACCATTTGCCTTGGCCATCAACAACCCGCGCTCTGGGACGCCCAACATCACCATCACCAACAATGGCGTGCTGCGATACAGCATTTTTGAGGGCCCTTTTAACAAGAATGACCAGTTCACCGCGTCACCGTACCTCGATGCGTTCGGGTACATCCAAGGCGTGAAGGCCGACATCGCGAAGCAGGTCTTGGGCGCTCTGAAAGACGGCAAGGGCGACAAGGACTGTCCCAAGCCAACAGTGGAGCTGTGGAGCCGCGAATACGACGAGAGCAGTTATCACGCTTGGTTGCAAGATATGTACGCACGTGAAGCTGGACGGGGGTTACTGGCGGAAGACCTGACATATGGGTATGTGACACAGGACGTACGTTGTTCTCTGCTCCACTTTCCTATGCGCCTGTCGAGGTTGAGTTATTTTGGTTGTCGTCTCACAGGGATGCGGCGACGATGGCAAGGATGGCGACGACACGCCCCACAAGCCGGTGGAGATATGCAAACTTTCCCATTACTACGGGTCTCAGTTGGCGCCCGACGTGGCCGACGATGCCCTCGTGGACATCGTTTTCATTACGTACATCCAGGGCAAGGTGGTGTGCGTCCTGAACAAGCTCCTTGGCAAGCCTGTCTACACGCTCAAGGATGTGTGGACCAACTACACGACCCTCATGACTAATCAGGTGCTCGGTCTGTACGCTGAACAGAAGTGGAACTAAGGCACTCGGGTGTATCACGTTGCAATTATCGATCGCTGTTGCTTTGCCATCGGTTGTATGATATGTACTATTGACGTGTTTGAACTCGGGTTCTGAAGCCATGTCGTGTCGTGGGGACAAGAAGCGAATGCATCGCATTAAGAGCGTGGGTCAACGTCAGGCGTTGATGCCCAAGCCAGCCAAATCTATCTACGGTCACATACAAATACAAATGGGGAGAAGAAAAACGTGCACGGGTGTTTTTATGTAAAATGAATAAGTTAGAAGGAAGGAAGGTGAAGTAAAGTCTGGAATATGCCATGATCTAAAACAAGTGGGAGTACTCGCCCCAGCGACGAAAAAAGAAACAAGGAAAGAAAGTAAAAAGACAAGACAAGACAAAGAGAGCCAGCTTGTGAGAAGACGAATCCAACCCATCGATCAACGTTCAACCTCGGCGCCACTTGCAATCAGTCCTCCGTCCGGCGTTTCTTGGACGGTCTCTGCAGCGGATCGACCTTGCGCGCGTCCAGCACGCGTTGCAGGTCCCCATACATCGGTTGACCCACCCCCAAACACCCCGAGCGACTGTGCGCCCGATTACACGCGTCCACGCGCGCAAACTCATGCTTGCACGTATGGCACTTCACCCTGAAGCCAATGTGCGTCACCACGTGACGTGCAATGCTCGTCCCCTTCATGTGCGGCTTGGGGCAGTCGCGCCAGAGACAGCGCGTTGTCACCTCGCCACCGCGGAAGCCGTGAAAGAGGGCGAGGTGGTCAGCGACGCTCGATTGGTCGCCTTCGATCCACATCCCGCAGGGCGAGTGGCTGAGGCCCCAGAAGCATTCGTAGACGTGCAGGAGCCCGTCTGGGCGTTGGAGGGCGGCGGTCCAGGACTCTTCGTCGATGAGGTGGCCGTCGCAGTGGATGACGGCGCGCATGGACGGTGTGTCGGTGGGGAGGGCTTCAGGGACGTCGACCGAGACATGTGGCATCACAAACGGTGGTATATCATCGCTCTCCGACTCGGCAGAGGGCGAGAAATGTGCAAAGGAACTATCAGGTGAGGAAGTGGGTGGTGGGGGGTACCGAGGGACAGGAACTATATTTGGAGGAAAGGAGGACGGGAAGGAGGGAGGAGGTGAGGCGCGCAAGGCAGGGTTAGTCACCGAGGACCATCGGCGCAGATGACGCGAGCCTGGCGGAGTTTTCTGGGAATTGTGCCCGATCGATCCAGCCCTCCTTGGGGAGGATCGCGGACTTTGTCCTGCACAAGGAGAGATACCTTGAGAATACCAGGCGTGCGGTCGGTTGACGTGGTCACCAGAAGCGGCGTTTTCAGGGCACTGAAGGGCAGCTCGGGCATCGCCAACGAAAGGCACTTGACTGTCAATCAACGGCGGGGCGGACCCTGGCCTCGGGAGCTCTTCGTGGATGGCTGTACTAAAAGAAGGGGTCTCGCAAATGGGGTGATCGTGCGGTGACTGTGAGGACGAGTAGCCAGGAAAAGGCGTGGCCATGGCAGCCGCAAACCGGTGATCGAGGGATATTATACCTGGATGAGCAGGCTCCTGAAATCCAGCGAATGATTGCACAGTTGGGTGATCAAGAGGGTAGCAAATTGCAGGATCGCGCGCTGCTGTACGCGTCATCACAGGCAGATGTTCAGCATAGGGGAACACATGAGCGCAGTCTGCGCCCGAGAAGGCGTCATCGTGATACGCCGCGGATGGTGGCGAGGGACTCGTGAAGAACGTCGCACCATCCATAGCCATGGAGGGAAATGGCGTGGAAGGACCGGCTAGCCCGAATTCGTAGCTTCTACCGAGTTGCCGGTCGGTAATCACCATGCTCGCTCGACGAGCACGTATCCCAGCGCTGACGTCATCATGAAACAGAGCGGGACCCGGCCTCGCGTCCTCGGCGATGGTATCAGCGTCTTTCATACAATGAGAGACGGATCCGCGAACGGGTGTGGGGTAATGTGGGCCGCGTGGTGAAGTCCAGGAGCTGCCACAGCGGACGTAAGTGGGAGGGCTCAGGCTCGAGTAGGCTGATGGTACGTACGAATTCTCGATGATGGCCGTCGGTGCATTTACTGGTTCATCTGCAGTCCCATGCACATGACCGCCATACTGCGGAGTAAAGTGAAACCCGCCAAGTTGGGCGCACAAAATATTCCCTTGTATATCATCGGCCGAATCGCTTAGCAGCGG
The DNA here is from genome assembly GCA_038089095.1 of Tylopilus orsonianus. Classification (NCBI taxonomy): domain Eukaryota; kingdom Fungi; phylum Basidiomycota; class Agaricomycetes; order Boletales; family Boletaceae; genus Tylopilus; species Tylopilus orsonianus. The sequence goes on along the minus strand of JBBPKE010000029.1, from coordinate 14,650 downwards.
AGAACCTGGAAAAGCAAACAATCGACTACTTGGCCCCTGTCCTTGATGTGGCACAGATAGGGCCAACGTACCCTCACGTGGACGATCAGTCACGTCCATGCTGTAATTGGATTTTTCGAGAATTAGCACATTCATCCACACGTGGACGGCAAGGACGGACCTTGAGCGAAGATCATCACGTTGCACGTTACCCATATGTGAATCGATGACATCTTCTGCAACGTGTTGTTGGGTGTTGTCAGCGGGGTAAGATCTTGTTGGAGCTGGTTGCGAAGGAGTCAAGGCTGAGCTAAATAGTACCTGTATGGTGAGGGCAAGACGTACGAAAACCATCCATGCTCACCACAGAGAAAAAGTGGAATAGTCGAGGCCCGACATTACGGAGGGAAGGAAGGAAAAGTGAACTAAAGAGTCGGAGCGTTAAAAGGAGGAACTATCCGAAAAGTCGACTGGCAGAGTGGAAATCGAGTTCTCCTTTACAGTCGGTGGAACGACTTTCAAATGGGTCTTGGTCAAGGGTCAAGATCCAAGAGTGGAAAGGTTCTTATACATTCCCCATTTGTCGGATGCGGGTCAATGCTGCACACCGCTGAGAGGAACATGGCTTCCCTACGCTTGCCGCACTTCGAATGTCTTGCAACTCCGAAGCAGGGCAACAACATGATTGGAACAGGCTGCAGGCAGGATTGCATGTTCCGGTGAGCGGTTTGCTGCTAGCGCTCTGCGGGCCGTCGAGGCAGTGCATGAAATGGCGTCATGGATGAACCATATGAGGCTGACAATTGATGGATCAAAAAAATGCTCTTCCTCAAAGAGCTTAACAGATGAATGACAAAACACTTGCCATTCAATCACTCGAGAGCCAGTGAGAACATAGCAGACGCACGCTAAACGGAAATTGCTGACCTCATCCTGTGAATGGAGCATTCATTTTACCGCGGGGAGACTAACCCCGACGAAGCACGCAGCGCTTCAGAGCAACGAAACACTGAAAAGGAAACAAGTAGCTCTTGGCGTGTCCGTGGAGAGGGGACGCATCCACTAATGTTGTATGCCCCTTGACCCATAAGCGAGGGGAGGGCAGGCAACGGTATGTCGCAATTGACGTAAAGCGGATCGCAGGCAGCACTTCACGTGGTCGAGTATGAAGCGATATCAAGGAGATATCCTGCGATAGGGGTCCGTGGACCTGTGCGCGAGACGTCCGACCTGCGACGCGCCATGCTACAAGGGCGTTGTTAGATGATGGACACGGCAATGACCGGTCGCCGCCTTTGAGGCTGATGGTGTGTAGTTCTGGAGGCACAACATACGTTTGGCAGCGCGCCGACGAACACGGCGGAATGGGGCGCGGAGTCCATCACATGGATGGACGAGTGCATGGACAACGGGTGGCAGACAATTAGATTCATTGAGCGGGATACACAGGGAAAATGAAATGGCTCTGCGGCTGTCGGAACGCCGTCATTTGGAGGATGAAATCCATGCAGAACCGCGTCACCTGGCTCTGCTGAGGCTGTGGCAGCGGATGCTGTGCGAGAGGTGACGTCGCAACATGGTGTAGTGGCATACCTGGGGATATGCCTGTCGCACACCCTCACGTCGGTAGAGATGGTATGGAGGATGCTCGTGCGCTCGGAGGCGCACCAGCGTAAAAGATAGGAATGGGGAAGACGTCATACCTGCGTCAAGGCTTGGTCAGCTCGAACTGGTAATGAACCCAGTCCTCCACTTTTTTCCAATACACTGGTGGGGCCCAAGGCGGACTGGCGGTGAGACCGGGCTTTGGGAGCGGGTATGGGTGCTACGGGGAGGATATTTGGAGAACGACCCACCTCGGCGCGTTCCTCAGCCGACCCTCCGAGTGGGGCTGGCAGAGGGTGCAACCTGAAGAGCGACGAGCACGGCCGTGTCTTTTTGAACTCTCCCGGCGGGCGAGATCGATCTGGGCTGGGCCCTGCAGGACGCTCTTTGCACCCCAAAACATTTCCAGGGTCTCCTCCTCGCCTCCTTTCAAACTCCGTGCGCGACACAACCATGAACCTCTCGCTCTACAGCGTCTCCGCCTTCATCATCCTCGACAGCGAAGGCCACCGCGTGCTCGCAAAGTACTACCGCCCCAACGACAACCTCGTCCCCAAGGATCCCCGCGCGTTCGAAAAGGGTCTGTGGCAAAAGACAAAGAAGCCGGGCGGTACGATGCCACTCGTGCCCCATTCTCTGCTCATCCACATGGCCTCCAGGCGATGTGATCCTCTTTGACGGCCACCTCGCCGTGTTTCGGCATTCCCTCGACCTCGTCTTCTATGTCATCGGCAGCCCGACAGAAAACGAGATCATGCTCTACTCGGTCCTCACCGCGTTCTTCGACGCCCTGTCGCTGTTGCTGCGCAACCAGGTGGAGAAGCGCGCCCTGCTCGAGAACCTCGACTTGGTCCTGTTGTGTCTAGACGAGACCATAGACGACGGGTAACCCTTGCCGTCACATTCTACACGAGCCCAGCTCATTTCCGCTGATAGCATAATCGTCGAAACTGATTCCACCACTATCGCCTCCCGGGTCAGTCGGCCGAAAGCCGATACGACCGAAATCGTCATCAACGAGCAAACTCTCATGAGCGCATACCAGACTGTGAGAGAAAAGGTGCAACAAAGGATACAACAGCTCTAGGCTAGTCGTAGTTATCTCCCTTGTCTACCCCCATCACTTGCCCAATGCCGCTGATCCCTCCGCACGCAAGGCATACACGAGGTTCTTCACACGCGGGATGGCTACGATGAAGTGCGTTCCCATCTTGGATATGTCTATGACCTGATGGTCGTAGCGGGTCGATCATATGAAAGTAAAGTAAAGTATAGTCGAGCATATTCCTATCGGCGTTTCCTTCTCACTCACAGCACCCTACACCCTCCCATCGTACACCCTTCCACGCACTCCGGGTGCAACCCCTTGACGATCAGTCGCCTACCCGTACAACGGCCAGCTCATCCCAGCTAATAATTATCGCTCGGTGATCCGGGCGTGATTGACCCAGGTGGCTATAGCATTGTTTAGAGGAAATAGCCAAAGCTATCGTGCCCCATCAGCTTGCCGCCCGTGTGCCTAGGACAGCCGAGTACTGCTCACCTGGTTTTGACGTCCATGTGCGTTACAATCTCGTACACTGCCGCGCCCGAAGCCGCGATGACGGTGAACGCCGTCGCCATTCGTTGGAGGGCAGATATGCTGTCGCTGGACAGAGTGAAATCGGGGTGCTCGTAGATGGCGTAGGGGCGCATGATGATGAAGTGACGTGCAGGGGAGTGTTTGGAAGAGTACGATGAGGGTTGGCGTGTCTTATATCACTGAGACTATGGCCAGGTGGCGTTGATATGATTCAGAATACGATCTCCGCGGACAAGGCCAATGACTTGAGTAATGTTTCACTTGTGTGGCGACTGCCTAAAGCGTGCAATCGGCGTCTTTCCCGGCTTTTAGATCTTTGATTGTAAGAGGAAGTGGAGGAGGATGTGTTGTTGATACCAGGCTAAAAGGGCTCCTTTATATGTGGACTCTTGTGGCACCCTATTCCACACGATGGTGTACAGCCCTCTGTTCGTGGAACTGGTCTCGGTTCCCCCGGCAGGATCCTCTTGCACTTGCCGATCTCGCGGACCAAGAACATACTTCTCAGGTTCCTAGAACGTTGACTGCAGTGTCGATTTACATCTCCGCGAGTTAACACATCGGGTGCCCTTGTGCATCCGAGACGGGTATTATTAGCTGGGAGGCAATGATCGGCACCCCGGTTAGCTGGTCCGGAGGAGGCCACAATAATTGTAATCTATTCCTTTGGAAGCCCCGGGCCTTGTATAGAATAGAGAATGTGACCGCGCCACCTCGAGGCCATCGCAAACGTAACGTAGACCGGCAATCGAACGGGGTATGGTGCCGAAAAGTTCCAACCTGCCCTTCTGCGTACCTGGCTTCGTGCAATTGGCCTCCTTCCCACGACATCGCCGCAACGCTGGCTGTCGCACAGTGGGCGCTCCGTGTACGAACGTGTCTGGGTTGGCGAATAGCGAAAGACGCCAAGCTGACAGTCGTTCCCTGCAGACTACCCGAGGCGGCCTATTTGGAAGGTGGCGTTTGCAAGGTGACCAAACGGCGGACAAAAAACGACCCGGGAACGATGATGCTCAACTTGGTGGGGGTCATGGGTGTCGTATCCCATGCTAGCGTCGTCGTTTTGCGATGCATGCCGGCGTTGTCGCACGTCATGGTGACGTGTGCCACATGCAATGAAGCGTCCGGCATCGCAGTGTGAACCGATACTCTTCGTATGGTGTGGCGGTGGATGGGGATCTCACGCATACCAGTACCTAGCATAAACCCAACTTTACGGGTAAAGTGCACTTCTTGCACTGGAAAATGAAATGAATCCACAGCAACGGGAAACGAGGCAGACATGTGCGGATCTCAGTCTTGGCTTGGACCGTCCAGTGGGTGGGGAAACTGAGGCGCGATGGGGGAACACCGTGGCAAGAAAGGAGTTCATTGGACGAGCTTATCGAAACGTTCAAATCTAGTTGTTCGGTTCGGCAACCTCGGTTATCGAAAGACGGCCGGCGGCCGATGTGCTCAGACTGTCGCTATTCCCTTTCGCGGATGCCACCATCAATGCTGGCAATCGACACGCCACGGAACGTCCCTCACGGGCCTTCTTCCCTGATGCGATTCCCGCGAAATACGGACTATAATACATAAATAACACGCGGAGCGCTCATGCTGCCATCCAACCCCTTCGAAATGTGTTGCTCTGATACGGAATGGCGCGATCATACGCGCGATGGCAGACTTGTCTGTCGCACGGTGAGTTCCTCGGGATGGATTGTACCTGTACCACCTCATAATGCACAGGTTTTTCGGGTTTCCCGGCACACATTTTTGGGTCCTCAGCGCTTCTTTTATAACGCATACTTCCGGGCCTACCCCGAGGGGTATATGTACTTGCGTGACATGCCCTATGACACACTAAAGTGCAAGATCAATTCAATGCAAATTGCTAGGGAGCTGACCCTTGCGGCATCGTCGCTTGACACATACTGTATCGAGCGTTGGGCTCGACAGCTTACCCGAACGCGTGCCTGTCAGTAGGATGACGATAGTGACCCCTCCCCCGCATTCGTGACGAGGCGAGCACGCTTGCCCATTTGAACTCAAATCATGCTGTAAACCGCGGTTGCTCTCGCTTGGAGTTGGAGTCGCTTAGACCAGTGAAGGGCCCGCTTGCGGGGCTCGTTAGGCCCGCGGAAGCGTCATCGTTTTTCGGTTGCGGGGGATCATCCGAGATCTCCACGGATGAGATGCCCCATGGGTGGCGGAAGGTGAGTGACTGTCTTTTTTCCTAACCGAAGGTTATACCTCGATAATATGATAGATCGCAGCGGTACAACAAGTGACGCGATAACGTTCCCCTTCTGGGAATAGGCTGCTTTGATCTATTTTGTACTCGCCTGTGAGGCATGTCGTGGCTTTGACCGGCGCAGCAACACGGTTCTCAGCAGAACGGGGACTAGACTTGTCAGCACTGCGCAACGATAGCGGAGTCTGACATGACCCTGAGCATGGCCCAAGACCCAACTTAACCCAGCGCGGTTAGCAGCACGCACCAGTAGGTGCCACTACAGCAGGGCGTCTCTGGTGCATTTCGCCGTCGTGCCTATGGACGCACCATCCCCAATAAGCAAAGCGATAGGAAGCAAAACCACACCCATCGACCACATGAAGGTCCCCGCAGATAAGACCACGGACCTGGCCTGATAAATCGATAAGCGGGGTTGTTCGCGGCAGCGCCCATCTCAGGCTCGGGTGCGCATTCCTGTCACATGCGTCGACTCCGCGCGGTCGTCGGCCTCCTCGAGGCGCGATGCAGCTGACAGCTGCGTATCGGAAATTTCAATTTGTCCTCGGTTACAGGCACCACTACTTATCCAGTATGGGTCCATGACTACGATACTCGCCGCCGTTATCTGCACCGGCTAGCATCGGGATGGCGGACATGTTTCCGTGGACTCAGAACAGGCTCAGGAAAAAATAAAAATAAAAAAATACCCGGCAAGGAGATGAAGGGCGTTATGCAATGATGTGGACGATGTGGATATCTGTGGCGCGAGACCACGTTCTGTTCGACGCAGAGGGCATGCGCGCTGTCGAGAACCGAACTCATGCGCTCCGTAACGTTCAATTCTTGTACACGGTGTCTTGACAATCGATTTCCATATGAGGGATGCATAGATGCTTCGGCGCAGTACTGCCTCCGAGATAAGAATCCACCGTCAGGAGGGGAACGCGGCAGAAGCAGAGAAGCGACGAACCACTGCCACAGAAAAAAAAAAAAAGTTCGGTGGCTTGGACAAGCTAAACTCCACACTAGAGCAGACGGGTTTCTCCGCGTGGGTCGGCGCGCCGCCGTCATCTTGTGCCATTTGTCACCCCAGTGGAGAGTCACAAGCGAAGACTCGGATGGCGGCGGGCCGTGTGCATGAGATCTCGAGATTTTTGTTCCTCTCCCCCCCCGAAGAATCGTGCTGAGCAGGCATCAGACGGCACGACTAACTACTAGGGGTATGGAGGCGGGAAACAGATACTCACGTAACGATTTCGAAGAAGCGTCCAACTTTTTGACATGCATACGCAATTGTTGAACGGTGGTCGTAATTGATCATGTCAGGTTGTATCACGTCGTTACCGTACAGTACACTATCTCACCGTATCACATGGATGACCCCCTCCCCGCCACGTATCATAAGAATGATATTTTGGCATGTGAGGTGTTATGCTATGTACTATGAGATAGCATACTGTAATGTATTATTTTTGAAACCACGGTGGGGTGTTCGTGTGAGAAATAGATCGAGTAGTTTCAAGTGGGATCGGCTCAATTTCACCCCGCCGGGTCTTGTCGCGGATGAGAGTGACTGTACTATTTCAGGTTCAATTACTCCAAGAACAATGGATGAGCTGACAGCGGTAGCAGCATTCAACGAAATAGAGCAGTTACTAGCGAACGAGGACGACAATGAGTACTAGACTAGTCTTAACTAAATAATGACATCTGATTGGTTGGAGACACGGGCCGTGTTCCCGGGCACTTCGTGTTTACTTCGCGGGGCAGACTTCGACTGACCTCGATACAACGAACTGAGTTGAACCGAATCTCCACTGACACTTTTCTTCGATTCAGTTCGCCTCGCGGCAACACTAGTAGAACCCCTGATGTATCCAAGGTGGGCTTCTCTTATATGGCGCATAAAATTTTTCCTCTGTAATCGACGATTACAAGGTCCTTCACCCGTCGACCACTGGCAAAGCAACGTCTTCCTTGCGGATTCTCGAACATTATGCACCGCACGTAGATGAGGCATCAAGTCGTCAAAACTGGTGAAGGACTGGCCGCAAAATGCGCCGCCCGTAAGCCACTGGCATTGAATACATTCGTTATATTTCGTTGCATTTACGGTGGCGCTGTAAACCTCCATCAGGGACCTAGACAAAATGAAGAAATGCCAGCCCTACCTGGTGCTGGGGGCATCAATTCTGTATACGTGTTGTGAAAACAAGGGCATATCCTACAGGCTTGTGAGCAAGAGCCCAGAGAGGGTGGAGCATTAGCTTACTTCCTGATGTTCAGTTGAAGGGAGGGTTGGACTTTGGTCACTATTTGCATACATAGATCAGTACACAGTACTTGCTGTGAGTCCTCGGGTTGTCACACATTAACTCACATCAATGGAATTTCTAAGCTTAGGGCTTTAACATCATGGGATGCCATTGGTCTTAAGTAGGGGCTTGAAGCATAGGTTGAATGAATGATGCCAGGATCTGCTGGTACACCCTCAGCCTGAATACCCTCTTGGAACAAAACTTTGGCAAGCTTCAAGTTATTCTTTGTGAATTCAACAATGTTCCCACTCTGAGGTCTTGTATGATCCATGGTCAAGGGAGACCAGCACTGTTGAATGAATGTCCACTGGCTGTCTGTGATACAGAAGTCATTAGATTGTTTTGGTGTTTCCCCTGTAGAAATTGCAAGCATGATTTCCTTATCATGTTCATAGTAATGATAAGGAATCCTTTCAGAGAGGATCTGTTAATAGTATAGCATACAGTGTTCAGGCTTGAAACAGCTGAAATGAAATTAAAAAGTGAATTACCTGCAGCATAACACTACCAAAGGAATATGTGTCATGCTCCCTTGTTGGAGCATTTCTTATACAAGCACCATCTTGAATAGTTCTGAGACACTCTGGTGCTGTCCATCTCATTGCTTCAAGTGCCCATTCTGGTTGCATGAATAATGGAGACCCATGTTCATCAAGTGGAGTTGATAAACCATATTCAGCAAGTAGGGCTGTGTCATTCTTGTCAATCAAAATAGTTGACTAATAGTTTGTATGTGAAGATAAGTAAAAAGATCAGCAAGTAAAAAGAAATAGCCACCTACACCAGATAAGCTACCATGTAGGATATTTTCTGAGTGCACTTTTATTGGAAAATAGTCAGTCAAACAAGTAAAAAGATCATAAACTGGTACTTACAATAGTTCAGGCCAATGGCAACATCACAGATCTATTATAATAACTTTTAGCATTTGTAACTAGAGTAAATATGTGTAATAATGCATACCAAAGCAAGTTTCTGTGGTACTGTTAGTTTGCCATGCATTTCACTCAGAAAAGATGTCAATGTGTATTTTTCAGGCCACGGAAACACCATAGTGATTTGACCAGGCTCAATAGCTACCCATATTAATGGTAGAATATTAACATGATCAAGTGTTGAAATCATGTCAGCTATATGTTGAGCTTGCTAGATAAATTTCTTGAGGATTCTAGTTTATACTTAATTAACTGAAATAACAGACCTTTTTCTTTTCATGAAGCTTGATAGGATTTTCAGCTTCAATTGTAATAGTATTGATGGAAACCTATCAGAATATGTTGATAGTATAGTAAAAATGTTAAATATAACATTATCACACAAACCTTGATGGAAGACACATCAGATGCATGAAGAATGCCCTCATGAACATTGTCAAATGGACCTCTTTTGATAGAGCTCTTATTTTCTTGTTCAATACAATCAGCAAGATCAATTGGCAAATTTGATCTATCAATGCCAAAATGGGCAAGTGATACATCTTTGTTTTTCAGATATACCACACCTTACAAGAATATTAGCATTTTCCAAGGTAAAAAAATGTATTTCACCATTTTTCAAGACAATTGAATAATGCTCTGATACAATGGCATCAAGGTCACTTTTCAGATCCTGGAGTTTTAACAATTGTCCCTATATCACCATATCCCAGCTGGATCACAATCACAGCAAGAAAAAAAACACACCTTTGCAAGCATGGTTATCCATACTCTATCATGTGTTATTGCAATCTCTGCAGATGGTTGCTGCTCTATAGTTGAATAAGGGTTTCTACTCTGACAAAGAAATGACACACTTTCATTATTAGATATTGATTGATAATTTCTGATGGATGAGAAGGCTTGTCCATCAAGTAATCAGTTTACACAAACTCAAAATGTGACTTAAAAATTACCTTGATTGCCTCTGGTACATGCTGAATTGTTGCACCATGTTTAAAAGTGCCTGGCATAATCATACCACCATTTGGTCCATTTTCATGTTGAGTGGAACCATATTGATGGGGAGACTGGGTAATAGTTGGTTCACCTGTAGACTCTTCATCTGCCATAGTGACATCAAGTTCACTGAAAGATGTGAGTTGCTGCTGGTTTGAAGGCTGTGCAGGCCCATTGCATGTGATTGTGAATGAATGTATGAAGATAGTCTGGTTGTCATGTTCCTGGTCATCATCCGAAGGACCAATTCCGCTGGCGAAACGACCTAGGGGGCTCCACTGGGATAAATTGACCTGAAGTTTCTTGTCTCTCTCCACTAGCTCACAACATATGGGGACTTCTAGACCATCCTTCTTGTTAAATGAAGCAAGGGACCACGAGCGGGTTTGACAGAGTTCAGTGATCAAGTGGAAGGAGGTGAGCGAGGGTTGAAGTTGATTGCGCACAAAGTCAAACCATATACCCCAATGTTTGTTCGCTTGGGCTTGAAATAATGAATGGTCTTGTGGCGCTAGTTTAGAGCATTTTGCGCCTTGGGGAACCATGATGTGAGCTCCATCCTCCGATAGGTGAGCCTTATATTGGGTTACTACACGGCTGGTAGCATGATCAACGATAAATCCATCAACTACAAGGGAATGGCATACCCGATTTCCATAGTGTCCTCACTGGTGTAATACGGCATTTCCTTACGTTCGAGGTGCCAGGAAGTTTCCGGAGATGAAAAGACATAACCAGGAGAGTACGACCTATAGTTAACAATGTTTGGTTTCCGGATTCGTGTGAATTGAGATGGAAACCCATATTTGCGCTGCAGAGCGCGATCAGCAGGATTGCATATATTAAAGAGTGCTTCGAAGCAGCCATCACGGTCGATGGTGCCAACGTCTCCAATCTTAAGGCCATGGACCTGGCGCCTCTGGCGTGGTAGTAGAACTGGTTCAGGATTCCACAGAGGGTAGCCTTGCGGGAATCCGTGTCGTGCGAATGCATCTTGAAAGGAAAGGGGTTGGGTGAGAGGCATAGTATAGGTGTCGTTGCGCCGCTTCGATCGTTGGGGACTAAAGCTAAAGCACGAAGTCGGGCGCCAAGCAGCTTTGACTCGGACAGGAGGCCGCCCGGGAATGATGGACCAGATATAGTAGCTTTGCACAGTGGAAGCTCCCACGAAGAGTTGTTTCAATCTAAACTTGTCTCATTGGCAAACCGGCATTGGCCCAGTTTGGAGTCGATTCAATTGTTAACCGGTTTACATGCAGGCTCGCAGTTTCCGAGTTTCCACCATGCGTTACTACAGTATCGCCTTTGTCGTCCCCACCGCCATTCGAGTTGCAGGTGCTCTAGTATGCAACTTGAAGGTCACTTTGTAAGCACCATTGGCTCCCACTGGAGCACAGTTACGATATATCTCCGCCGTTTATTGTAGAGATTGCAGAGTCGTCCTTGTACCCGTATCGCGTAGTCGCTCTTACAGAGCTTGGTCCAGTTCGTTGCCTGCTCGCTCAGTGTTCCACCGTTGGCCACGACTGGCTTACAAACTCGACCCGGAGCCTGCTACTGGCATGGTTAGTCTTATGTGTGGCAAAGATCCGTCTCATATTCAGCTTGTAACATTGCACCTATTCCTTTTGATTCCTTACCTGCGCCGCTCACTGCACCGCCTAGCGTTGGTTCAAGCCGTACCCCGTCATTTTGGACTTCACTCTTAACGCTCCGTTGCTCTAGGTTGTTCTACTTACTGCAGGGAGGTCGTTTCCGTTAAGGGCTCATCGACGCGCAGGTGTTTATTTCAACTCGAGCGTTTGGGATGCACGACTCCGTGGATATATGATCGACCCATCCGAAGGGATTGGGAACACGGTGCGATACTAACACTATCTCATAGCCGCATCTCATGTTTGACACCAATTTAGATTTTTGAGAAACAAGGAATTGCAATCGCCTCCCCTAGACTGGTCCATGTCGCCCATCCAGTGCACCTGTCGGTTGACCTCGACACAACCAACCACCTATGCCTAAGGCGGCCGAGACGTCATACAACATAGCCAAGCACGCGACACAAACGTAGTCAAATGCAACAAAGGGCGATATAGTACGTAGTGTCATACCATTACTAATCACGAACCACCTGCGTTCGTATCCAAGTGTCCCTACGTGTCTTGTTGAGTTACCACCACGTCACCACTGTAATGTATTATTTTTGAAATCACCGGATGCTAATGTAGGGAATACTCAGTGAGGGATCGTCCACGCCCTCTCGAGGATGAATGTGACATTGAGTAACTTGATCGTCCCTCGAGCAGCCGAGCTCCGGAATCGCAATGTCCATTTCCGCCAGAGAAGAGGACTAGAATCATTGTATAGTAGTGTTCCGTCTCGACTAATACCACATGGGCGTGTATCAGACAACGGCCCAACCAGTTGCAGGCGTCGAATCGGTCACGTAGATTCCAAGGAATGTAGCGATAGAAATCGCCCCGTCAGTCATTGGCTGCTCCATTTGAGTCGGACAGTCTGGAGTGCTGTAGAACAAGGCGCAGTGTTCAATGAAATACGCGCACACGGTCACTGAAGCACGTACCCTTTGATGACCTACTACCCATTACTGGTGAAGACGAACCAGGTATTCACTGTGAGCCAGACGGGGGAAAACCGTGGCCTCGGGTCATGCATCTCTTTGGAAGCTGGCGGGCATGGAACAGACAGCAAAAACACCATCGTGCACGTTCGATTCAGCATCCAGATAGCGAGCGCTTACAGTTGACGGGGAAGGGACAACCGGGATGTGCCAGTCCTCGTGATATATTTAAAAGTCCGGACCTGGCGGACGACCTGGCATACGCGAACGCAGCAGCACCCGACGGCATAGCGCCTGGATGAGACATAGTCATCGGTAGGGGAAGAAGAATGCAGTAGCTAGTAAAGAGAGCTGGACGTAAGAGAGAAGGGGACCAATGGGCGAGGTCACAAAGGCTTCGCCTTTTTTGCGCTACAGATTGGTTGTTTAGACGAGGTGTCGGCTGCACCGTGAAAACGAATCTATGACGCACGACGCCCACTTCGTCATCAAGTGAGTGGCGTTGAACTCGAAAACCTTCTTTGGCATCAGTACCAACGAGTAAACTCGACAATGACGCTCACAAGGGGTTATCGCCACTACTTGGGCAAAGCCGAGAGCCGCCACAGGTCAGCAAAAATTCATCCTACATACCACGGCATCTGTGCGTTGCGTGTTTCGGTTGAGATGGCAAGGTGTGAGGAACGCACGGGCGGTAAGGTACAGGTGGTGTGCTATGACAAGGCACTGGATGGGCGAAAAGCCCCGAATCGGCTTTACCGGTTACAGCCCGAACTGCTCTACAAGGGTCGTTCCCGACGCACAACCAATCCCGCACCACAGTCCTCTACAAGCGCACTCAAAAAAAGATCAGACGCATATCCTCGTCCCCAAAACACTCAGAACAACCATTACATCCACCCGTCGACCATCGCACGACCCAAACGAGCCTCCCCTCCAACACGCCCTAGTACAACCGACATGGTCCATGGCATGCTAATCGTACAATGAAAAAACGTCGTTACTAAAACGTAGCATGACATCATCTCTCCCGTACTCTGTCCAAACTGGGCCATACAGTTGGTATCACTAAAAGCACGTACGGTTTGATTAATCGACCCTTGACCTGCCCCCTCTGATCCGATGGCATCGTGGCACGACCGTACGCATGACCAAAAAAAAGGGAGAGGGGAAGGGGGAGGGGGAGGGGGAGGGGGAGGGGAGGGGGAAAGACAACATGGCAAACATGAATGAAGATGGGGATATATTCCTGTTAGATAAACGTGGGGGGAATCGCCAAGAGCATCAAGCTAGTGAAAAAAATCATGTCAAAAAGCACACAAAAAAAAAAAGAAATAAAAGGGAACAACAGAAACAAAACACACACACGTCACGTACTAGAAATGCCCGTCGAACCACACTAGAACAAGCACACAAAATTGCTCGGAAACACGTGCCGCCCAGCCTGCCGCCGCGTATCGTCCAACAACTCCCCGCTCCACCACCCATCCTCGGGCGTATCCGTGACCGCAATGATATCCCCCGCCTGAAAATCAAACTCTTCATCGATGGTTGCTGAATAGTCGTACAACGCCTTGACTGCACTATTCCTCAGCGTTCCATCCGGCACACAACACCCGCACACACGCACCGTAAAACAAGATCGGCCGTCCATCGTCCGTGTACGCTCCCGTCGGCGCAGCTGGCTGCCCTCGAGGCGGCGCAGGCGACGGCGATCGTCCCAACCCTGGGCTCGTCGGTCGATACAACGCATTGTTCCCGTACCTCCCTGCATTCCCCTGCACGATCATGTCCCGACCCGGCTGCTGCTGCTGTTGCTGATACCCAGGTCGACTCCCATAGTTGCCGTAGTTTGTCTGCGGCGGCTGTTGCGGTTGTTGCGGATACTGCCCGTGATACCCACCGTCGTACGCCGGGTGCTGCGGCGGAGCATAGTTATATGTTTGATTGCCCGGATATGCGCTGGGCGCCCTGACGGCATAGTCGCCGTGCGGTGGCGGCGGCACTTGCGGAGCTTGCTGCGGATGCGTCAATGCCTGGTTTGTGTTGTGGTACGCCGGGTACGCCTGAGGCGGCTGCGTAGCCTGCGGTGGGGGCGGGGGAGGCCCCCCAGGGAGCGTGTAGTGCGGCGACGACGTCTGGTGCACAGGCTGCACCATCATGTCGTGCACCACCCGTCCGTCCGGCCCGAGTGCGATACCCACGGGATTCGTCGGCGTCACCGGCCGACGCGCGACCGACATGCCACGGCTGACCATACTATTATTGTTCGGAGGTGGTGGCGGCGCGGCGCTCGCGGCGGGCGGGCCCCGGATGTAGGGCTGCATGGCCATCGTCGGGCTCGGTCCCCTCGCAGGCGACACGGGACGCGGGACCAACGACTGTGTACCCACCCCAGGGTACCCACTCCGGCTCGTCGGACGCGGTGTCGGG
>JBBPKE010000028.1:21013-60352 GCA_038089095.1 Tylopilus orsonianus | reverse complement strand
GCACGATTAAATGCATTCTAAAAATGCGGAGATGGATGACGTCGCTGCCTGTTTGTGTCAATGAGATGATCCCGGTTATCTCATCGTGAACTGGCAAGGACGATCGATTGACTTGCCCAATTTTCTCGACAAATCCCTATATTGAATCCATTCCTCTCCCCCAGATGGTACATCGCGTAGGTTGCCTATCAGAATTGACGGGGTTGGACCAGGAGGATATGGGGCTGCGGAAACATCACGAGACTTGTTCCATGCGTAGCAGATAGTGACCGTTACGAGGCCGAGCGCAGCGAGTGCGTCCACCCACACGAGAGCCATCTTACCAGTCGTTGTACGAATGGGTGAGTGCGAAGGAACAACGGATTCTACGCCGATAACGTTCTCAAGCGACCAGTGAGAAGAAGCACACCAATGGGGAATGCTGGTGGAGGTACATCATCTCACGGAACAGATTGTATAGCCGAGCTGGCACCAGCCCAATCTGTCCGTGAAGTGGTGGGAAATCATATGATATATATAATGATTCATCTACAGTACTTACAATGTGGCGTATGAAGAGCAATCTCGTGATCTTCATTGTAAGCCAGCTTTGAAGTGGTCAATATTTATCACATCAAAGATGCCGCACAGGTTGCGGTTACGAGGTCCAAATCTCATAGCTTCGGAGGGGGCATATGTTTCACAAAGTCTCACACATTGCGAAAGGAAGGTCAATGAAGTTAGAATCAGATTCAGCACTCACGGTATATATTGACCCAATGCAGCTCGCAATCAGTATGTCTGTATGCTATGAACCTCGGAGTGAGCATCGTATAGATGTGACTGACTCAGATCGAGTCCACAATGTACAAGCCAGGAGTCCCAATGTTGCTCTCCCAAATCTCTCCTTGCTGCTTGACCCGGTGTCCCCAGACAATTAGATTATGAGTGTGAATTGCCAAACAGCTCCAGGGAGCAGCAAACGAGCGAAAACGATGGCGGGGTTTCAAACCCGGGATGGTACCCTACGGTGGCGGGCTCCTTGGACTCGTACCACAACCATGGTTAAGCTTCCCACGTCAAACGCATGGGCAAGGACGGGCAAAACTGATATGTCCGAGCACCAGCTGCCTCTTCTGCCACCACCACCACCTCTATCAAGGCAGGAACACCACCGGACCCATACACGATACGCCAACTCGACGGCGTAGCCCACCACGCTCTGGCAGACCCAGCCACCCCCGGTGGTACACACCAAGGTAACCGCCTAGTTACACTGGCCTACTAACAAAGCGCGCTCACCCAAACGCCATGTGCCCTATCTTGCATGAGCCACTCTGAATGGCTTGGACCTCTGACTAGCTGACCTGCTACACCCGCAATTCTAAGACCAACAGCGTCCGGGATCCCCCCCAATATGTCATCGCATTAATACACCCCGCTGCTGTGAACCCTGACGAGCGCCCCCGCTCAAGACAACTTTGGATCTCCAACCGCCTGCCTGGTCACCTGGCCCACCAAAACTGGAGCCACAACCACAACCCTGGCACCACCCCAAATTACATTTCCCGAAAATGGAGACTCCATAGCCACAACTACCACGCTTGTCACACTGACACTGGCAGATGAATTGCTGGCCGGAAAAGCAACACATACAAACTGAAAGAGTACACTATATAGGCACCAATCCTCCCCGACACTGACCCCAAATCCAACAGCTGAGTAATAACACCGAGATTCTAGTGGGTATGAATCTGTCTAGGTTTTCCGCTTCGTAACGGAACATCCTCGCAGCCTACCAAGCCCCACATACCCCGCACCCACGAGCGTGTGTAAGAGCATTTCCTTGGACCGACCCCCTTCTTTGGAGGATCGCCTTGGTGATTTACACAAGTAGGACTAGAACTAATCGGTTGCTACTTGAATGTACACTTATCCAATAGCTGTGAGCTGTGGCTGAGGGTCTAACAGAAACATCGGCCAACTTCCGCCGTCTCGAACGTAAGTTATATGTAGGTACATACTCGTGAAAACGCGCCAAGGATGCTTCGTCCAAGACCTCCATCACGATTGCGACGTGGAGGGAGAACTCCAAGTGATGGCGGCGATGAACATGATGCAAATGATAAGCTAAGATTCGAAGATGACGGTGAACGTGATGATGACAATACTTGCATCAAACAAGCAGGAAAGCTGAGTGTTGACCAGGGCGGGTTTAGCGAGTCCCGCAGTCCCACAGTGCGTGTCCATTGTCATAGTAAGTAAAACGTACCAGTAAACAGTGAGATGGTAGTGTACATCTACAACGAACGACAGGTCGGAGATACATACTTTGTCGCAGCTACGTTACACATCGCTGTCTCGATAATGGCTCTTGGGTCATAATTAGACGAGATGCTTGGAAGAGAAAGAGCGAATACAAGTAAGGAGAATTTTCAACATCCATTGGCGAGTATTCTACGATTGTTCGTTCGTTCAGCCCATGACTAGCACAAAACAAAATCAGTCGATTACTCGACAGCAGCATGTCAGTGGGACATACACATGACTCGGGGCCCCTTGGGCGTCACAGGTTGCTGCGGGGGCCTTCCGAGAGCCTCGTCCACAATCTCCGCCACCCTGTTCCACGGCGACGTTTCCGACAGATCCGGCATCTGAGTGCCCCCGACAAGTCGCACGGTCACTCCAGGACAAGTGCCCAACAAGAACGACGCGACACCAGCGGAATCACGAAGGTCCGAGCGTAAATCGACGCAAAGGGTGACCTGTTTAGCGCCCTTTCCACGACGCAGAGAAGTGAGGGACTCGGCAAGCGGAGGTATCTCTCGCGCATTCAGCCTGAGTTCAATTGTTTCCACGTAAGGACAGTGTTGCGACAACGAACTGAGAGACTTCAACGTGGGATGGACGGTCGTCGAAGGTGGGACGTCATTGAGAATGGAAAAATGCTGCAAGGTCGGCCATGCTCGAGCCATTTCATCGACTTTACGATCGTCCAGCACGAGTCCTGTATTGTGAAGCCTGAGGTGACGCAGATTCCCGAGAGATAACAGATCGCCGATTGATTGGAGAGGAGATGAATAGCTGCTCGTGGTTAACGAT
Source organism: Tylopilus orsonianus (assembly GCA_038089095.1). Lineage (NCBI taxonomy): Eukaryota > Fungi > Basidiomycota > Agaricomycetes > Boletales > Boletaceae > Tylopilus > Tylopilus orsonianus. Next base: position 57,271 of record JBBPKE010000028.1, on the reverse strand, counting down.
ATCAAACGAATGGACTGTTGCTGTCCCGACAATGACGTCACGGACCCAAAAAGTTGAGACAGATCATCCGGGCTGACTCGGGACGCGAGATGCAAGTTGACGATCTCGAGTCGCAAAGCGCGAATGGCTTTTAACATCTGTAGAATGAATGGGGTGGAGAATGAGTGAAGCCCGAGCGAGCGGAGACCCGAAAACACGTTCGGAGGAAGGGAAAGTCCCTTGCGTTTCATTGTGAAACCGAATCCCGGTCCAAGAGCCAGTACAAAGCATTTAAGACCCTGAAAGGAGGCGAACACAGTCAAAAATTCGGTGATGTCCGCAGAGATTGCGTCTATCATCATCTTTCAGTTTACACCGCAGGGGTAGATGTATGTCCTTACCCATGAATATTCGGAGGTGTTCGAGCGTGTCAAAGTGGTTCCTGAATTGCGACAAAAAGCTACGTGTATCTTTGGCAGTGCGACCGCTGGGGTACTGGAAGCTCAACGCCTGTATTGTGTTCGGAGGGGTCAACAATAAGACGGATTTTGTATACGTTGGTTCGTCAATGATGGAAATATTGCAAATCGTCGGATAGCTGAGCTCCTGGAGATTTGGAAATAGGGGCTTGGACGGGCACGACTGGATGAGTGTCTGTAGGACACTCTTGTGTACTGCAATTCCCCCGAAACCGCCGAGGCCGAGGTCGGGCATAATCGTTCGGATACGCTTTGTGTAGAGCAAAGGCCTCTGCCATTGGCCTATCGTGGGCTTCTTTACAATTTTCTGTCGCTGCAAATCAGTTATCGCTTCCTCGAGATAAGAAAACGTAGGTTAGTTACGTACGAACGTTGCGACGGCCATCTGTTCGCTCGGGACAAAGTCGAGCAACTGGTGAGGAAAGGTTCTCATTAGAGGCAAAAGGGACGTCTGGATACGCCAAAGAACGTCCAGGGCATGGTCACTGAACAGCTTGCAAGTGACCGCCAGGCTCGCGAGGTCAGAATGACCTTTATGAGACACGTAGACATGCTCAAAAATGTGAAGGAGAATTTCAGGGATTTCAAGGCAACGAGGCATCGGCCCGGTTGGCAGGGAAATCGGCAGCGATCTCGAGGACGATGAGCGCCCCTGCGGCGGGTCCGGGTCGAGCATTGCACTTGGAATGCGGAACATTGGCGTAAAAGGCTAGGCGTCCTTGCTGTGAGATAAGATCGGTTGACTCCGACTCATCCACAGCATTAGATACGGTGCGCCACTTTTGGCACGCTACATTGACTCACCGTGCCCGCGCATGAGCGGGGACATGCCGGATGCCTTTTGGATGGTGCGCTGATCAGTATTTGGAGAACGCCAGCTTATTTTAGCGCTGGATCGAAAGAACCGCCGTGAGCGCTAATTCCGGTGATTGGCATGCACGCAGGACATATAAAGGCGCCCCGCCGTCGACTCCCCCCCAAGATTCTTTTCCCTTCCTCTCCCAAACTCTGACCCGTCCGCTCCTTTCTACTCGCCTGCTCGCCGTCCCTCTGGCAGGATGCTCGCCCACCACCCTCTATCCGTCCTTCCCTTTGTCGCGCTGGCATTCGGCGGCCCGCTCTTTGGCCGCAACCCTCAGTGCACGACTGGGTCGGCGCAATGCTGCCAGAGCGTGCAATCGGTGCGTCGTATTGTTTCCCTCGATTACCGGCTTGACACCGTCGAATAGGCAGGCTCTGTGCTGGGAACTACCCCGAGCTTGGCAGACTTGGGGGCCCTACTGCAAGGCAATGTTGGCCTGCAATGCAGTTCACTCACTGGAGCTGGCTCCACGGTGAAGTGCGAATCGCATACTGTCTGTTGCAACGACACAACGATGGCGAGTCGTCTTGCATCTGGTCTCGGCATACATGCTGATGCGAACCGTTGCAGAGTGGCGCCATCAACTTCGGATGTAGCCCTCTAAACATTGACGTGTAGTCTTGTCGACGCGTAGAGGCTTGGATTTGGGACGCTGTTCGCTTTCTCTCATACCCGAGTTTTTATCGCCATTTTCTGACCAGACGCTCGCTTTTTTTGTTGATGTCTGATCTCATCTCATTTTGTCAATGGCCATGTGGTAATGCGGCGTTTATCGACTACATTTGTAACGGCTGCTCGAGCCTGCCCGGGCAAGGCTGTGAGCATGCCTCGGATAATGTATATGTGCGCGAGCGGGGCTCGATGTGTTGGGATGCCATGTTTGAATGGTCTATCGGATAAGAGCCTGATGGACCAACGCCCGCGGTTCACCCCCTCTCCTTGCGACGTGCTACCTCATCCCATTTTGCCTTTGATATCGGTTTCGCCAGACGAGCAGTGGGTCCCCATTGTTGGCTGTCCTGCCGACTTTCCCGTGGAACTTGTAAGTCGGCGGCTCACACTTGTTGTGTCTTGCCACCATGAAGTCGTTTACAGTTTGAACGCGCCGTGGAGCAGCTCGTGCGTCATCCGGAATACAACTCGACGCTCATCCTACGCTCAGAGACGGTCAACGAGATGTCCTACGCGCACGGTGCCGCCAGCGATCTCGCATCGCATCGCCCGATCTACACCATCCATCGCAAGCTCCTTCCTAGGCGTCCAGGCAGGGACACTCCCCTTGAGCAGCGCTGCACGCTATATGTGTCCACTTCTGGCGCATACAAGGACCTGCCGTGCACGCTCGTGTTGACACCACTCCTGCCACCTGGTGCGTCTTTGCCATACTATCACCCGACCGTGCGGCGTCTCGCGTTCCGCATTGTCCCCTCGGCGACCCCGGATTCAGGCCCGAACACGTCGATCCTGCGCATCGAGGTGGTTATGTTGCCCAGTGCGCCGTCGCCGTCGGATTTGAACTCGAGACTGTACCGCACAGCGCTAGCGCTGCTCGAGACGCTCCACCGGTACGGATGGGGCGCGATGACAGCGTACCGTAAGCGCGTGCGGCATGATTGCATCATTCCGAGAGAGGTGTACCAGGATCTATATCTCGTGATGCGGGAGCGATACAAACATGTGGTGGGCGAGTGGAAAGAGTCGACAGACCCGCTCAAGCATGTGTTCGAGGTAACATTGTGTCGTGTTGGGGAAGTTACAATCGATTGGTTGATATTCCCGTCACAGGATATCGGGATTGCGACGTACCTCATGCTCCTTTGGAAGCAGTCTTATGCAGACACGAAAACAAGATCGGGGGATGATGGGAGCAATGACCATACAGCGAGCCCGGAACACAATATGCTCTGGAAGCACTGGCCACAGCCGCCCGGAGGATTCTTGGATCTTGGGTAGGTGTACTGCCAGCACTGGTCTTTATACACACATGCCATGCCACCCAACAGATGCGGCAATGGTCTCCTCACGCACATCCTCACCTCCGAGGGGTACTACGGCCATGGGATCGATCTCCGTGCACGCACCTCCTGGGATCACTATCCCCAACGCACGCGCACCGCACTACATGTGCACGCTCTCGATCCGACCCAACTACTCTACATCCGGGCCGCGTCAGCCGTAGAAAGCGCGCCGGGCGTCGCCGTTCCCTACCTCGAGCCCGGGGCGTTCCTCATAGGCAACCACGCCGACGAACTAACGCCCTGGATCCCCCTCATCGCAACCCTCGAGCAGGCGTCGGGATATCTGTCTATCCCGTGCTGCACCTGGTCATTTGACGAGCGATTCGTGCGCGCAGCGTCGACCACGGCTTTTGGCTTTGCGGATGTGGTCGATGGCGATGAGGATGCATTTGTGGAACATCTCAATCTGGGTGGAGAGGGAAGTCATCAGAGTCAGTATTCAGCGTACAGAATTTGGCTGGCGAAGCTGAGTCGGTGGATGGGGTGGCAAATCGAGTGCGACACGTTACGAATCCCCAGCACGCGAAACTGGGCAATCATCGGTACGTCCAATTATTTGAGCGCCATTCTCAAGCTGCAGTCAATCAGGCCGAGAGGGGCTCGGGGACGAGAAGCACGTCTATGTTGAACGTGCACTTGACATCGTCCAAGACGTCATCAAGCGGGGCGCGTTCAAGATACGCATACCAGAGGGAAAAGCAGGTGATCATTGAAGTCATCAACGTCACATGGTCGGTGGAGTGAGGAAAAACTGAAAGGGAGATTGTTCCCGTTCGCCCTCCTCCGACATCCGTCTGCACTCGTCTAGTAACTCTCGCAGCTCTGCCAGACTGACACTTCCCTTCCATTCTCGCTCTTCCTCGTCCTCAACATATTCATGCTCGTATTCATCGTCCTCTTCTTCACTGTCGTACTCATTGTCGTCGACCGGATCTTGAGGTAGATTACCCAACATATCTCCTGAACAGTCTTCCAGTCTCACGTTCATCTTGGTGCACGTTTCCCACCACCTCTCCCATCGCTCGAAACATGCATGCGCAGGCCCGTCATTGTCATTGAGGTCCTGCAACACTCTTGGACTCAACACCCGCACGCGTTCCAGTTTGGGAAACGAAGTTCGGTTCAGGGCCCTAAAGTTGCGGTCGTTGGTACATTGTACCATCATCGTTCGTACAGGATCTGCGGAGGCGTATGCAGCGGCATAACCTACCCCAAAAGCGTACAAGAGTCCATGGAGACCAATGTGTTGGATATGTTCGTGGGGACGGTTGGTGAGCGCGATGGGTAACACGGTTTCGTCTTCGGGATGATCGGGGTCGGGTACGGGCGGGATCTTCCAATCGAGATTGAAACAAAACGTGGTCAAAAAAGGACAGAGATCTAGAATAGCGCAGACGTCGAGGGTGGGTATACAGTACAGGTCAAGAAAGAGCAGGGTCATGCCGTGTTGTGCAAGGAACGCGACGACGTCTGGCATGTCGTTGGTATTTGTGCCAAAGTGAAAGGAGAAGCTGCGCAACAAGGGGAGTGACCACCCAGTGGCCTGTTCCATGAAATCTTGCGAAAAGCCCTTGAGAAAGAGTTGTTGGAGATTGGGTAGCTTGAGCTTGACGTCCTGTGCAGAGCCTAGCGTGATGGTGTCTGGCTCCTTGATTGGTGCTGCAAACTCGATATGGACGGCAACGAGGTTGGGAAGGGTGTCCATGGCCCAGATGACCTTGGAAAGAAGCTCAGATGGGACGTGCCAATGTACGGTACGGAGATTGCGACAAGCCATGCCGAGTGTGTCCACAATCGGACCAAACGCGCTCGCCATAGGCAAATCGACGATGAAAATTTCGAGGTTGGGGCACTGTTGGAGGATGGCAGTGAGGGGCCTCTGAAAGTCGTCCATCTTGGGGCCGCGACCGCTAAGAAAGTGGGTGATGTGGAGACGTCTAGCCCACCAGCCAAGAGACGGATCACGATCGAGGATGGCGCAGAGGTGTCGAAGTTTAGTGGGGTCGTCAAAGAAGAGACAGCGGACGAGAAATTCGGTGCCAAGTCTGCGCCATGTTCGACAGGCCGCAATGATCGACTGTAACAAAGGGGATAAGCACGTGCGTTGTTCGCGCAGGGATGAGGGAAGACCTTTTTGGTGGCATAACTTCGGCGTTGGATGATGTTGATGGTGTCTTGTGGCGTTCGGACAGTCCACCCAGGCCCGCCACTGCCAAAGGGGGGAGACTTGGACCAGGTAGATGGGGCAAAGCTAGTCAGCAGGCCAGGGTAGAAGATGGTGCCTTCGTCTGCGGCGAGGTCAAAGATGTGGGACCAGAGTTCAGGGGGGAGTCTGTCTGCCATGGCTCCGTGTCCTGCAAAGTGCACAGGCATCTGGACCATGGCATGCACGGATCACGTGCGACTGATCGGAACCAAGGATCTCACGCCACACCCTTCTCACGCAGAAGAGGGCTGCCCCTGTCCTGCGTCAATATTACTGGACGGGATTTCGCAGACGCTCTTGTTACTTTGGCCAACATTACGACCGCACACGCCACGTTGAGGCCTCGTGCGAGGCCTCCGCCCTTCTAGTGCGAAGACCGTGGTTACGACAGAAGGGAAGAAAGCGATCCATTTTACGGGGCCGATTTCGCTCTTTGACGTCCTGACACCGCACGCTTACACTCTCCTTCTGTCATTTGCGATCCCATCCAACCTCCGCAGTGACTATCAAGGGTGGCGCTCGTCAGTGCAAGGAGCACGGGTCGACGGGTGAACGGCGCAAGCATTCTAGACACCCTACCTTCGCCTACGGTGTCCTTGTAAATTGATCTGACTGAGACGCTGCGCAGATAAGTAGGTGCCACAACCTGTGCAGAAGCAGATTACAAAGACGAGGACGGCTGTCAGGAAAGCGGGCAGAAAGCAATCGCGTAACAGTAGCCATTTCGGGTCAAGTGCGGCGAAGCGATTTGTATATCCCGAACGGCTATGCGCTCCTCGTACCTTCATTTATGAATCGGGTATGATACCGCCCTATTTGTGTTGAAGTTTCTCTATTTTTCTCTCCATTTACACTATGAGCAGTCCTCAAAGACTTACACCGAACATCCTTATATAATCACGCTCATTCTTTTAGCACGGACTCTGCTATGTCGCACCTCAGTCATCGTCCATACGTAACTGAGGTGAGACACTTATACACTGAATCGTTATATTCACCTATTAACTAATACCTACAAGGCCTCCTCGTGTTTAGTGTCTGACCTCCTAACAAACAAGACCCCACAAAAAATTGAGAGGAGTATATACTTGCTACTTCACGATTCATCGGCGTGTGTGTGCAATATTCAGAACAGAACAGACGTTGGATGAGTTGGTGCAGTGTGCGAGATATGCGGAACGAAACAGGATTTGAGCAGAAACTTGCGTACACGTAACTTCGATGCCGCCGCCACAGCGCCATCACGCGCGCTTACTGAACTAGTTAGCGGACGGATCAGGGTAGATTGCCTTTCCGAGTCCCCATCAGTATGAGGCTATCCATGTGGGTCAGTACTTGAACCTCGCGCTGTGTCCCCTCGGCCTTTCCTCTGACCTTGCTTACTTCCAAGTGGTTCGATTTATCCGATCATGCTTCCACCATTCCAATACACTCCGCTCCACAGGACGTATGAAGACTTTGCGCCCATCTTCCAAGCCCACGAAATCCGATACGTTCGCATTCAGTGGGTGGACCTCAACAACCAGGTCCGCTGTCGCGTCTTGCCCGTGTCCTACTTTTCCAAGCTTCTCGAATCGGAACGACCCAACGTCGCCGTAACCAAGGCAGTGCTCTCCATCGTCACTAACCAGGTCGCACCTGGATGTACCCCCGTCGGCGAACAAATCTATGTCATTGATTTCACCTCGTATCGCCGTTGCAGCTACGCCACTGGGCACGCCGTTTTTTTCGGCTTCTTTCAAGAGCATGGGGCTGTGCCGCACCCCAGCGGTGATCTGTCACTTGACATACTGTTTTGTCCCCGCACGATCTTGTCGCGTCTAACGAGGCTCGTTCTATCTGCTGCACGGTGACGGAGGTATTTTTGACATCATCTTCAGATATGCGCTCGAAGATCTTGGGATTGGATTTCTGGTTGGTATCGAGTCGGAATTTACGCTGCTCAAATCGACAAATCCAATTGTACCCGTGAACGACGGCCAATGGTCTACCACCCTCTCACTGCCCACCGGAACAGTCGAAGCGCGAGTAATGGAGGAAATCGCGGATGCCCTTGAAGCGGACGGCATCGAGCTGCAGATGTACCATTCAGAGGGTGCCTCGGGTCAGGTTCGCCCTTCCAATCTGGACACGTGTTGCTCGTATGCTCAACAATTGTTCTTACTGCAGTATGAAGTCGTCACTGGCCCCTTGGCTCCGCTCAAGGCTGCGGACGCTCTGGTCCATACACGGGAGACCATTTACAACATTGCGAGCAAGCACGGCCTAAGGGCTACATTCGCCCCTCGGCTGACCTCGGACAGCTGTCAGTAATTGTTTCAATTTTTTGATTCATGTTCTGTCCTGACCCGGAATGGTCGGCAGGTGGAACTGGTGCGCATACGCATGTCTCTGTGCATGGTGAGAGACAAGGCGCGTCTGGTTCCGAGTTCTTGACGTATGTCGAGTCCACCTTCCTCGCTGGTCTCATGCAGCACCTTCCATCCGTGATCGCCTTGACACTTCCTCTCACCTCGTCGTATGCCCGCATGCTGGACGGGATATGGTCGGGAGGCACCTGGGTTAGCTGGGGCGTGGACAACCGTGAGGCGCCCGTCCGACTGACGAAGCCAATGTCGCCCTCGTCGCGCAACTTTGAGATTCGGTCCGTCGATGGAACGTCCAATCCGTACCTGGCCATCTCGGCTATCTTAGCGTGTGGCATATTGGGCGTCCGCGACGACCTCGAGCTCGTAGCCAAGAACTGCGAGGGCCCACGAATGGTGGCGGAGATGACGACCGCAGAGAGAGAGGCGATGGGGGTTACAAAGCGGTTGCCATTGAACATTGAAGAAGCAAGGCGATATCTGGCGGCTGACAATGATATCAAGGGACTTCTTGGGGTCGAACTAGTGCAACACTTTGTGCAACTCAACGAGGTACGTGTTGGCCAATACGGGGTTTGATGTACTGATTGTTTTGTGGGCTAGATGTTAGCGAAGATGATTGACCGACGCGAGGGGGAAACAGAAACCGAAGCCATGCAACGACTGGTGGAGAATTATTGAGCTCTATTGCGGATGATCGAATGCAGATCTATACGTTTGGACAATTGTGTCGAATTTGTGCATCATGATGGAATTCTGAAAACTGATAGCTATAGTCTTTCCAATTCGTCCAAGTTTGAGCGTTGTGGTCCGCCACCCAGCTTACGATGAAACATTGCAGACCTTCACTACTGACTACATCTATAACCAAATGCCATTGGGTCGACTCTCGTTGGGTAACGTTGCCAGTCCTATGACAGAATTCCCCACGTATACAACTGGCAACCCCCTAAGGTTGTCTCTCTTTTATTCATTCACCATATATCATAAAGACTCTGCTTCTTTCTACGGTGCTCTCTAGGACTCGTCGGATGAATTTGATTTCATCGAGTAGCCCCAACGATCATGTTTGGGCGTGATTCACATCAGAAGATGGGCAGGAGGGCGAACTATCACGCGGCGAAATCGGCCCTAACACTGTGCTAGACGGGTCAGCGGTGCATTGCGCTGAGGCCCTTGCTACCGCCGCTGGGATGTCTCCCCAGCCTCAGTCACAACATCCGCGCCCTACCCAGCGCGAACACTCTTCCGGTGGAAGTCGCCCTGTGGGTTTATGTCTCCTTTGTTACGTCCCTGCAGCTATACCCGGCGCCCTTGGACAACAGCCGGCTTCATTAGATTCTCCAATAGTCTAGTGGTTGCCCCTGAATCCTGCGAAGTGGGTTTCGCCCCCCACCCCAACGGTCTGTTCACGACTTACAATCGTAATCTATCGCACGTGACGAGTAGCTGGATATCGTCCACATTCCACGCGGGTCGAGAAACTCGGAATCCAATTCTGAATCAGCGTCGAGACCAAATTCATCCTTCTCAAATCGACCCACTCATCGAGGGCCGCCAGAGTCCACTTCCGGAACCGTCCAAGTGCGAATGCTGGAAGACATCGCGGACGCCAAGAGGTCATTTTGAGGCTACTGTCGGTATACGGAAGATGTCTATGAAATGTTCATACATTGGATTGAGAAGATGAGCATCCCAGACCATGAACATGTCGATCGGAGGAAGAGCCAGGTCGAGGTTTGCGAAGCACTAGTTGCCGAGATTGCACACCGACACTCGGATTTTCAACGAACAGTCAACGCTAGTCAGCCTTGAAGTTTAGTTGGATGCAGTTGGATGAGTAGGGAAACATTGTGATGGCCAATGTTGAATGTCTCTGAAAGTGCATACTCTGGTGGAGACGCTTCGACATCAAAGTAGGAAGGTGGGGTGTTGACGTGAATTTGAAATCCTAAAAAGGAAGCATTGTAGATTGAACGTACATACAACATTGTGTTTACATAATAAGTAGTGAATAGACCACGGGTAACTCTGTCTGGTTGCTGCATCGTGACGTACGCTGATCTCCTTGCACCGACTGTCATGAATCGAATGATGCACCAGTGTAGTCTCTCTGCGTAGGTTTCCGGCGTTGCTATGGACGCTATGCAGCATAGTCCGACAATCTTCTTGGAGAAACTCCACTCAGCCCTTTGACTCGAAATGCACTCCAGGAACATGAGATCGTGATATCAATTGCCTCAACTGATCCCACTCAGCCCTGTGCATTATGGGGTCGAGAGTTGACAGTGCCGGCAGAAAGCGCAAGTATTTACTTTCGTAGCTTTCCGCATTTGGACTCACAGATGACTCATATTCGCGAACGGTTGACGCCCAGCGCTTGGTGACCAGGCATTTCTACCACGACGCCGCAACAAACCCAGTGCTCATACGACTAGCCTAAACTTATTACGGGAAATCTATGGAAGGGAACAACAAGCTACCGACCCTTTCAAGCGCAGTAACTAGAGATCGTTCACCAAATGCACGTATAGAAGTAATAAAATAAAATGACGACACGGTGAAGGTAAATCATCATCCAAATATCCCGTAGTCGCTAATACATATTTGTGTCTATCAGGTACTCAGTGTTGGCACGGAATTCGCATTGGCCGATTTTTCGTGTTCACTCTCCTGCGAGGTCGAGGTGGTATGTTGTGGCTCACGGCTTCCACCAGTAGCCGTGTTATTGTACTCTTGACGAGGTAGAAGCTCAGACTCAATCCCCACGTAGTCGTACGCAAATTCTCCCATCTCGGCATCGTCGACACCGATAATCTCAGTCTCCTCATCGCAGCGGAGACGAAGGAAGGGAATGAAGTGCATGGCCCATAAGATGATGGTCTGAAAAATGAAGAGAGACAAGGCAATGAGACAAACTTATGAACGCCGCACACAGAAAACCAACTCACCGTCATAGTGAAGGAATAGGAGAGGCCAGAGACCGAATCTGCCAGTTGGATTCCGAGTTGTCTGTAGTTGTGATCAAGCCAACCGCCAGGGATCGAGGTGCCATCAGCAGCCGCGATGCTCGACTGAGCAAAGAGGCCAGTCAGCAGGTTGCCGACTAACCCGCCAATAGCGTGCGAGGCAAAGATCTATTGTTCATTTGGATAAGTACTAGTTGCAGTGATTAGCCGAGAACTCACGTCAAGAGTATCATCATATTTAAAGATGAACTTTAGTTGCGTAGCGAAGTTGCATACGGTTCCCGCCATAAAGCCAAAAAGTACGGCGGCTGGGGCACCAACAAATCCAGAGCCAGGTGTAATAGCAACAAGACCGGCGATAGCACCGGAGCAAAAGCCAACGGCAGACCACTTGCGTTCCAAACGCCAATCCTATAAATAGTCATTAACAAAATGTAACTCAGCTTCTTCAGTGGTATTTACCCAGAGCATCCAAGTCAGGCCACCGACGCTAGCGGCCAAGTTAGTGACAATGCAAGCCTCTGTGGCGCGATAGTCGGCGGACAAAGCCGAGCCGCCATTGAACCCAAACCAGCCAAACCAGAGGAAGACCGTCCCAAGGATGACGTAGGTAGTATTGTGAGGCTTGTAAGCGAGTCGTTCCGTGCCGTAGCCACGACGCTTTCCAAGATAAAGCGAAATGGCGAGCGCTGCGGTGCCAGAAGAGATATGGACGGGGGTACCTCCAGCGAAGTCGAGGCCACCCAGGACGTATGACCAACCATTGGGGTTCCACGTCCAGCATGCGATTGGGTCATACACCAGCGTCGACCACAAGAATACAAAGACTAGGAGGGGACCCAGACGACTTCGCTCTGCGACTGCGCCAATAGCGATGATCGGGCTGTGCAATGGATGAGTAAGCTGCGGCTCTCCACAGGAGGGTGAATACATAGCCTACGTGATAGCAGCAAACATGAGCTGGAAAACACAAAAGACCATCGCGGGGACACGTTGACTGCCAACTGAGGGCTGGTTAAGCACACCCATGAGACCGAAGTGGTCTACGGAATTGTGAGACCCAAGTCAAACACGCCACAAATGACTAGCCTAAATTTCCAATAAACCTGCTAGCGGTTTCGCTGAAGGCCAGGGAGTAACCCCAGAAAAACCACTACCGTCTGGTTAAGCCCAGGGAGTACAGTGAAATTGCTTGACACACCTGGAACGACACCATGGCGACAGTCATCATGCTAAGGTAGATCATGCTGAGAGCATTTTTCCTCCGCAAGAGGCCCGAGTAAAAGAAGCCAACCCCCGGTATCATGATCCAAACCAAGGCAGTTGAGGCCAATGTCCAAGCAATATCACCCAGGTTGTATACACCGGACTGTGATGAGGTGGACCATTCGAGGTTTCCCGCTTTGAAGCAAGTCAATGGAATATTCTGAGAAAGTCGCTAGAAGCCACTCGACGACATACTGGAATCGTAGGTCACGTTCATCATCTTGAATGAGTTCCAGCGGCTAGATGAGCGGAAAAAGAGGCTCCTTTGCGGGTGGTGGTGAGCGTTGGAAAGGGCAAAAATGGCGCTAAATATACCTGTGCTGCCTGTGGGATTTGTTGTACCTTGATTTAGTGTCGATTTTAGTTCCCAACGGAAACGGAGCACTTGGCGAGATAAGGGTGTTGCTTACTAAGCAAGAGAGGGGACGCTATCATCCAATGAGCGTCTGGGGCTGTACTCGTCAGAGTTTGAAACTGGGTGTTATCTTGTCAAATGCCTCTGGGCCGCCCTCCTTGATTATTGCAACGAGGTACATTGACAGGCACAACCAGAAGGTACGCCACGAGATAAGAGAAGCCTGTCACTTTCGTTCCCGATGAAACGTCTCCGAGTCGGGCATCCCGAAATTCGGGGCTGTTCGGAAGGCTGTGCGTTTGAATGCCGAGCCATTTCACGACACGGGACCAGTGGTCATTGGACCTTCCGAGTAGTATTTCTAACAAGTATCGCGCTTCGTTTGCCACTTTGAGTATGCCTTCAGCGAGGCATTCGGGGCTCATGTCGCGCTGACAGCACAGCGAGGACCGAAGTGCTGATGCGCCCAGCCAGTGATCCCACGTCAACGCGGTAACACTGCCACCCTGAGTGAGCCCACCCAACTGTGTCCCGTCCCTGGTATTTCACCGACCAGTGGGCCACATGTTGCTCACCCGGACACGCTGACAAACGGAATGAGTCAGAGTTCATTATCGGGGTGCCAAATACAGACAGTCTGGTAGACCTTCCGGGGTATTTGCGTCTGTTTGGTCCAGACAATTCAAGTTTTTCAGCTGCTCCGAGTATGGCCTGTGTCCTCGCTGGTGCTACGGGACGGTATGCGTCCATCCGTGTCTCTGTCTTGGCGAAGCAAATACACGTATCACAGACCAGTTCGCTCTCCTTGTTTGTCTCGCTGTCCGCAACTGAGTAAATAGCATCTACAGCTCGACGCGCCAGCGGAAGCGGTGACCTCTTCGGTGTTTCCGACGAACGCGTACTACGAACGATTCCCCAGGAGTCTACCGAGTCGCTCCACAAATACTCGAGTACTCGCGAACGAAAGTTCCATGAGCTTCTTCAGTTCGTGCGCGATCGTACTGGTCGAGTGAAAGTTGTCAAGGCAGGCCAGGTCAGTGCCAAGGCCTGGTTACGCCTCTTCCAGCTTGCGGGCAAGGCAGAACACATCGAGGCCATTGCTGGGGTATTCCCTCAGTGGAGAGAGTCTGGAAAATTGTTTTCACCCGTTGACGCTGAGATGTTCGCCCGTACGTCCATCTCCTGATGCTCATACCTCCCCGTGTAGTCGCTTAGCGCGTTTTTCTACCCTACATGCCTTAGGTCGGTGCAAGGAACTAAGCTGCCCTTTGCTCGCTCTCAAAGTCTTCGGAGATCATCCAAAGTATGGCTTCGCGCTCTCTTCCTTCCCAGCTACGCGTACCCTCATTCACTCCCTTTATCAAAAATACCCTCTGGAACATACAATTACCGCGATATCGCTACTTGGTATGAACAACCTCTCGCCGGTGACTAGCGATCCCGCCAGCTGTGCCATGCTTTATGCGGCTTGTCTGCGGAACAAGAACGAACATGCGTCGTTGCTAGGGAGAGACATTCGAATTGCTCTTCAGAAGCTTCTGACGGACATTGAACCCTATTCGGAGCCCAAAGAGAAATTTTTACGCGCCAGGTATTCCGTCAAACCCAATCTATGGCTTTTGGAAGCTCTTAGAGAGATAAAAAGAATCAAAAGAGAACAGGGTCGTGGATCTTGGTGGATTTCCGAGTGGATTGCTAGAGGAGAGGGTCGTGTGCTTCCGCCGCTGGCGGAACGTAGAGACCAGGCAAGGGGTGGGAAACGTTTGCAAGATGCATCGATAGATTCGACAACCGCCGGGAGCAAATCGCCACGGCGAATACATGCCTAATTGTTCACATCTTTAACTCAGGGTAGACTCAGCATTGTTCCTTGTTCTCACACGACGTCCCAACCCATGGCATTTACAATGCACCCGAAGGGTGATCGATGACCGATTGATCATCAGAGTCTGTCGTGCGACGGTAAGTAGTCGGGAACTGAGGTGGTCTGCAACACTGCTACTTAACCGTGATAGGCTTCTTTCATGTCAATGACCGTGACTCCTAAGTAGAATGAAGTGTCATGGAGGCCATGCCGTGTGAAGGGAGCACACTCTAGAACTCTGCAGAGTTTTCCCTCGGACTCTCTTCGGTCGCACCCTTATGACATGAGCTTTGACAGGGAGCGATACAAGCATATCTGAAGAGCCACGTAGAATCAGAGTCGCTGAAAAACGCAACTACAAAGGCTGAAAGGCATTATTATTTAGGAGAGCTCCTGGCACCGGTGGCTCACACGCGTGCTCCTGAGGATACACTGCCAAGATGTGCCTATCTCGCACTTATCAGTCGATCGAAGGCGAAGAAGCCCTGAGAATGCGCGGACGCCAACCAGTCTGTGACATTGGACGCTGCGTGCAGATTGATGATGTGCGTCAGGGACTCGAGGCAAGCCAGTACTAGTAGGAGAATAGATTGAGGCCACGACGCCAAATACAAAAACGTTGAAACTCGGGTTGATGGCTACGGTTAAGACTATCTGATGGTGGGATAGTTTCTTGAAAATACCACTGGACGGGCAAGGAATAGTTGTGATAGTTGTTGATCGATTGATCCTAGACCCTAAGTATCGATTGAAGGTAGAAGATGCGACAACCTGAGGTATCGTGACCCTAACCCGCGGATAGGTCGATACCATTATCTCCGGCCCGCAAGCAACCCGTCCCGTGACTTCATATCTGGGTAACGTTTTCTCGATGGGTACAAAAGGACGTCCGCTTCCGTCGTCCCATTGAACTTGCCCATGACCACTCATGCTCTCGTCCAGGCCTTCAAGGCCGCCAAGCCCGCTTTCGGGGCGTGGATCACCCTCCCAGGTGTCATCAACGCTAGAGCGGTCGCACAGTCAAGCCCGTCCTTGTCGTGGGTCATGATCGACTGCGAGCACGGACTCACGTCGCTGCAGCCTGGTGCAGCAGAGTCCATCCAGGCGATCACTGGGCTTGGCAGCGACGCTCCGAGCGCGCTCGTGCGCATTCCTGCGACAGGGACGAGCACTGGTACGTCGTGGCAGATCAAGTATGCGCTCGACGCCGGCGCGAGAGGCGTCCTCGTGCCAATGGTGCGTCCCAGTGGTGGACCGTGCTTGGGACACGACGGAATACTCACCAACCGATAAAAATATAATGCCATGGCCTTTTCACAGGTCTCCGACGCAGCCAAGGCAAAAGAGGTCGTCTCCGACAGCCGTTTCCCGCCGAGCGGGAGGCGTGGCTTTGGTAGTCCGTTCACTCAAAGCGTGTGGGGGATCAGTGCTGCAGAATATCTCAAGTCTGCCAACGAACACGTCACGATCATGATCCAGATCGAAACGAAAGAAGGTGTCAAAAACGTCGAGGAAATTGCTGCAGTCAATGGAATTGGTCAGAGATCAGTCCGCGGCACACGGCACGCAGTCTGACCTTTTACATGAACACAGATGTCCTGTTCATCGGCCCATACGACTTGTCGTTGACCCTTGGTTATCCTCCTCCATCTCCGGATCCCCATCCCGAAGTAGAAAAGGTCATTCAACAGATCCTGAAGGCCGCTCACGCCAAGGGAAAGAAATGGTAGGGCCCATGTGGAACGAAGTTGTATGCCCACGAGATTGTTGTTTAACTTACCCCGACTGCAGCGCCATCTATTGCACTTCGGGAGCGCAGTCATTCAAACGTGCCCAGGAGGGTTTCGACATGGTCAGTTGATTCCGTTTTGGTTGCAACATGCAGTGCGACAGACCAATATTCAATGACCCACTAGATCAATGTGACGTCGGATTCGGGTGCAATGTCAGAGTCAATTGTTCGTAACCTGACAGAAGCTACTGGTGGTCAATTGGGTGCTCGCGCCTTTGGATATTGAAAACATTTACAGACGAGAAAGAAGAAAATAAAACAGAGCTCTGGTGGAGATTATATCATAGTTTGGAATGGAAAACCTGATTGCAATCATTACTGGCTTGATACAGGACGTTCACTGGTTATTTGTTCATTCTATTGGCGCGTGCATACGGCCTTTACTGCATTTTCACAGAGATCTCGAGGATCGCATCCTTTGTGGGACTAGGCACCCCATCCACCCAGTTTCCATAGCGAGCTCAACAGCTACCTCGGCGGATTCGACAGCAAGCTTTAGTACATCCTGTGTCAATTCAACTTATCCGGATAATTAATACTCTGATGCGCACCGCAAAAGAGAACTTTCCTTCCTTCACGACAGTCCGGTCGTCGCTAGTGTAAATATAAGGATTAGGAGACCGGGATGGGTCGCTTTCAGTTGCACATATCACTGGGTTGCCAACATGGTGCCACGAGAGGTGGTCCGAGATACCACCTGGGCTGTAGTACAACAAAGATGGGCTAGATCGATTGTTAGAGATGCGACATACAATAACTTCGCTCCTGAGACTGGCGTCGAAGCATATTTCGTAGCCAAGTTCATGGCCTAATTCGTCAAGGACATGTCGACGTTGTCGGTGATAAACGTCAGAGTAGGACGTCCTCGTGCAAGCATCCTATCATGTCCTGGGGCGCGATGGTCCATGAATCTGACCTAAAACATCGGCTGTGCTTACGAACTAAATCATGACCCCGTCCTCCTTACATCGATACACGTATTCCGAGACAACATCTTTGCTTCCGAGGAGTCCGCCGTCCTCCGTAGCATACTAATGAAACTCTTCCGGAACTTCAGACCGGAAACCTGCCTGTACGAATGACCTAAAGGCTTCTAGGATGGTGACCGTTCCAGAACCACCATCATCTACGCCTGGTGCTGGAAGTAACGGCGACTCATAGTCGGCGGAATCCAAGTGGGACGCGAGTATGACGGTTGGCATTTTGATAGCGCGGTTTGGCGTGGATCGCCCACGAGTTGGCTCAAATCGGGCAATCACGCTGGTTTGAGGAAATTCACGGGTAAACGTCCCAATGGACAAATGAACGTCTTGCGGGGGATCTCAAATGATCTGATGTGTGACGAGGAAGGAATCGAGATCGGTGGCCTGGTCCACAAGGACCTACCCTGAGGACTTGGGTGTAAATCAACCAAGAACTTTGAGCGCCATGGACGGAGCGGTTGTAAAATTTGGTGAGATTACCAAGGTTGTGCACCATTTCTTCCACTCGGAGAGTTTTGATGACTTGGTTCACCCTTTTGTGACGCCGGAGATCAGGCAATTCTGCAGTGATGTGCCCATCGATCGAATTACATAGGCTGAAGAACGCCCCCAATACGGAAAAGGTACACATCAGTTGTAAATTTGACCAGCGCGCTTTAGCTTTCCATATACGGTAATAGTTACATAAGCTTAGAGCGTATACACTTTGCTACAGTCTCCTAGCTTATTTCCTCAGTAGCTTGACATCTACTAAGGTTCTCATAGTTCCACTTAGCCTCTGCACAATATCCTTTCAACATCAGTGACCTTACTCGAGGAAATCACAGGGAAAAAGAGGTTCTCGTGTCCAGTAGGATCTATAAACGGGAATCCCCGTTTCCCAAGTCGTAGTTTGTCACCCTCCGTCATCTACACGGGTTCGGACCCAAGTATATCGAGAAGTCGTGGTTCGTCCAGGACAGCATGATATCCGTCCCTGTGATCTTGGGGCTACCCTGAAGGATCTGTCGGTCCCGAAGGGAGGCAAAAACAGCGGATGCGGATGCGAGACGGAGGAAAAGTGTAATCAACGCAAAACTCTTCGTGGTGGAGATCTCAAGTGAGAGATATGGCCATGGTCAAGCGGCCCACCATGCCCACCACGGAGTTACCATCGCGTGTCCGGAGCGAATGCGGTGGTACGTTTCGGACCTTGTTACCCCGTCTAAAGTTACCCCTAGACCTCCGATAGGTGGATGGTTTGATTAAAAATATGCAAAAGGAGCCCTGTCACTGTCACGCGAATCAGCACAAGGTGACGCGCCTGGATACCATCGCTTCGAGCGCAATCCCCCTGTCTTTGTCACAGACAAGAAAACTACCATGTCTCGTCATTTCCACTCACATTAATATGTCGGCACACAGGCTACCCAATAGAATATGCATTGTGCACCTAGCGATTTCAGGACAGATATATGAAGCAATCCAAGGGGATATCGTGTGATGGATAGTTTGAGGTGTTACATTCCCAGGCTAGTGATGATATTATAGATCGTGCTACCAAATCACTCGATAAGTCTGGGCTAGTCGGAAAAGTCTGCGAGTAGTCTCACTGAGCTCTAATCGTAGCTGAAAAGAGTGTAACCCGGTCTCGCCACACGAAGCAGCGGTGGTGACATTTTTGAACGGTGATAGCTTCGGCTCAATACTCCTATTCATTCGCTCCAGAGTTTGGCAGATAGACTCCGTAACAGGAGCTAACATGATCTACCGAGAAGTACGTTAGAGCCGATACAATCCAAGTATTTAAAAAGCCCACCTTCAAATGAGTATTCTTAGTTTTTGTCACGGATGCCGTCGTTGGCATCCATCCATGTGATATGTAGAATGAGGTGTTTAATTTTCGTTCTATACTCCTCAGAAAGGGGATGCCCACGGACTCTTTTGTTGGTCACGAGGCGGCAAGGGGCGGGGAGCAAGATAGCTGCTGAGGTAAGCTACCTAAAAAAGTAACGGCGCGTGACCGTAGTAGAGATGTGACGGTAGACAATTGATAATAGATTAGACTGTTGCAAGCGCAGGCTGGTGGCTGATGGACAAGTGGGTCAAAGTGCTTTATTATTCCATTCTCCGAGCGCTACGCTAATGTACTCGATTGACTATTTGATGTTTTATTAAGCTCGATTGCACTCGGAGCCTAAATCCATCTATAAGGAATTGGGGCAAGCCTATCGAGTGTCAGATAGTTCCGGGCTTTGACGAGGCAGACCGACTTGGTGAAATGACACACGGCAGTGGCAACAACACAGTTTGGGACTAACCCTCCCCTCGCCCAACCGCCAGATGTGAAAGAAGGAAAGAAATGAACACTCGAGGTGAAAGATGGGATATTGCATAGGCTGGAGCCATCAGTTGGTGCACGGGTACGGGTACGGGGTCACAGGAGTTCCCTGTATAGCATTATAGAACGACTGGAATGCATCCACAAACCGTAATGGGGTTTGCTGAGGGCAACAGCTGTAGAAACCCGTTATTTGTCTTGGCAAGGAAAGGATGACTTGGGCACCAAACAAAAGAAAATGGAGTGCGCTCTAATTTCAAAGGCACTTCCGTTTAGTCTTTTGCTGCAAAAGTCACATAGTGCTCAGTCTCGACGGCTCACCTTGTTTGTGCGTCCCATTCGCCCTTGCGGTCAGCTCATCCCACGCAAGAATATTCCGTGAGTAAGAGGTGTCACGTGGCTGAGTGTGAGAGGATTCCCGAAAAGGGTGAGTTTGGTAAGCAGGCAAAGACGGCGACAGGACGCAGCTGGTTCAACGACGACCACTCCGCCCGCCCGCGATGCCACCCGCCCCGTATTCGTCGCCGCACAGCCCCGCGTTCCCTGCGCTCTACCTCTACCCCCTCAACGACACCTTTGTCCCAAAACACATCGCCCTCCTCGGCAGCCAGCGCGTCAAGATTGGCCGCCAAACCAACGCCAAAACAGTCCCTGCAGAGCGAAACGGCTACTTTGACTCAAAAGTCCTCTCCAGGCAGCACGCAGAAGTATGGGAAGAGAACTCAAAGGTGCCTTTCCTCTTCCCCACCACCCCCGTCCGTTCATCCCCCCCCTCGCAGATCTTCATCAAGGACGTCAAAAGTTCAAACGGCACCTTCATCAATAGCGAACGTCTCAGTCCCGAGGGCGTCGAGTCCGAGCCCTTTGAACTCAAAAACGAGGACGTTGTGGTATGGCCCTTTCTCCTCGTGTGGTTTCATCCATCAATCCCCTCATCCTAGGAATTCGGTATTGACATTATCGGCGAAGACAACAAAACCACCATCCACCACAAGGTCGCCGCCCGGGTCCTTTGTGTCTTTACGGAGGAGGACGTCCAGGACGCGGCGCGGGTGGAGCGGATGCAGAATCCCCCCACCGTCTCTGGTGGTCCTTCGCAACCAAGTCCGTCCAGCGTCGCCTCCCAGTTTTCGTTCGCTCAGAGCCAAGGTGTCCCCCCAGCGCAACGGCGACCGACCTTGCCGTCCCAAGCACTCGGTGGGATGGGCGGGATGGGCGGCAGCATGAGGCCACCGGGCAAGAGCGGCCTCAGTTTTGACCACATCTTGGGCCGTCTACAGGGCGAGCTTCAGAAATGTCGCGAGACTGGCTCCGAACTGCACTCGTTGACGACCACAATGAACGACATCCAGGATACTTTGGGCGGCACTTTAGTGAGTGCTTGCCTCCTAGGCCGTCAACGTTATGTTGACGACATCTCTCACAGCCACCTAACATTCCCCATTTTCCTCTCATCCTTCCCCCTGTGCGTGCTCCCCAACCACAATCAGCGCACGAACCCGCCCAATCCCTCGAATCCGGATCTGTTCCGGCAAACGTGCTGAACGAACTACGCTCCCAACTTCATGAGACCCAGGCATCTCTGGCCAGTCATGTAGACAAGGTACGTGCCCTCGAGGACGTGCTCGCAGAGCACGAAGCCATCAAAGCCGAAATATCTTCACTGCGTGAACTCATGGACGAACGGAAACGTGAGGTCGAAATGTCCCGACGTGCCTCAAGCTCTCCACCCGGACCCCATGATGTTGAACAACAGGATGACATGCAGAGCAGCAGTTATCACGCAGATGACGACGATGGTGCCAGTGTCCACACAATCATTCCCCATGGATTGGAGAGAGTAGAGGAAGAAGATGAGGACCAGTTGGCTCAGGAGGAAGAAGACGACGAGGAGCGTCGGCGCCGTCGAGAGGAGCTGGTGCGTCCGCGGACGCCCGAGCCTACTGGTATGGGTATGGTGGAAGACGACGAGGATTCCCCAGACACAAAGCGCAGACACCGGTCGTCATCGCCTTTACAAGCGACCCACGATGCTGCGTCTGCCGCCATCGACGACTTGGTTGGGCGACTCTCGGCACTCAGCGGACGGATAGATACGGCGGTCGAGTTCAACAGCTCCCTCCAGGTACAACATACTGCCGCCCAGACGACCATATCACAGCTGCAGTCCAAGATTGCTACATTGGAACAACTCGTCCAAGCGACCCAGTTACAGCTGCAGCAGCAAAACTCGGCTCAGGAGGCTGCGCAGGCAGAGCTTCTCAAGGCTGTCCGCGAACCTCCTCATGACCCCGAACGAGACTCCCTGACGGCAATGCTCAATGAATGGAAGAAGAGTGTCGAAGGTCAATGGAGTGTCGTTCAAGAGGAGTGGTCACAAGAGAGGGAGAGGCTTAACAAGGCAAAGGAGGAGTGGGAGAACCGGGCGCGATCATTGGAACTAGGACTGGACGCCAAGATCAATGCTGGTGTGGCGTCTCTCATGGCCTTGCAACGACACGATCGGTTTCCGAACGGAGACATCAAAATCAATGGAGGAGGTGGGCTCGTGACGCCGCCAAGTCCTGTTAGCGTCGCCTCGAATCCCGGTCGGACCAAGCCACGACGCCGCCGATCAAGCTCCTCTCGAAGTCGTTCGAGATCAAGTTCACCAATTTCATCCATTGAAATGATTGAAGGGGCGGTCAATGGGGAGCATGACATTGGGTCTAACCCGGGCTCACGATGCGTCTCAGATCAATACCGACGATCCCGGTCGCCATCCCCGTCAATAGCGGAAAGCGAGCCAGAGTCGTGTAGTCGAGTGCTCGAGCGCGGTGCTCAGTATCCGATCACGCCTGCCCCCTCGGTAAAGGACTCTCCGGAGCAGCCACCGCTGAACCCTTCTTTCGGTGTTGTGGTCCAATCAAAGGCGGAGATGCCATTGCGGTCGTCCGGGGCTGTTGGTTGTCTCACGGTCTCGCCGCTATCACTTTTGATAACTCGTTTCTTGCAGTTCCATCTGAACATGACGACGGCCGTAGGCGTGTTGGTGGTCAGTATCGCGACAGCGGCGGTGTTGTGGAGGGTGAAACAGGATTAGGACATCGAAAGAAAAACAGAGTGCTCGCTTCTGGACAATGATTCTGCATTAATGGCGTTCGTTATGACCAACTCGTCGCTACATGGTTTGATTACTTTATTATTCTTTTTTTTCTTTTTTTTCCCTCCCCCTCTCCCTTTTCTCACTTGTGCTGCTTCTCTCCCTCGAAACTTGTTTGTGACTAGTGAATAACCCTATGCAGCCTTCGATTATGATGGAAGCGCAACCATGTCCACGTCTCTCACGGCTGCCAGCATCACATTCATGTCTGCTACCCCCGCACAAAGTTGCCCGTCTTATGGCATTCTTTTCCTTTCTAAGGACCGTCTAATCTTACACAGGTCTCTCTAAGACCCATAAGCGACTTAACAAGCCGATTTGTCAGCCGGGTGAGCTCGCCATCGTTCGACAGGATGATCCATCCTGACTCGGGTGCGTTATTTAAATCCCCCTTTGCATTCTACGTTCCTTTAGATCCGGCCTCGCCCGTCTCTACCACTCTCTACCATGACCGTCACTCACAGTGTATCCAACGGCGCCCACACGCTCAAACGACAGCCCTCTCACAAAGATGGCTTTGGCACGCGCGCAATTCACGTCGGCTCAGAGCCTGACCCAGAGACGGGTGCGGTCATTCCTGCGATATCGCTTGCAACGACATACAAACAAGACGGCGTCGGCGTGCACAGAGTGCGTCCCTTTGTTTGATCGTCCTCTCGTTTCCCGCCTCACGATCGCATAGGGGTTCGAGTATGCCCGCTCCGGGAACCCGAATCGAGATGCGTTGGAAGCGCTGCTCGCCGCACTAGAAGGTGGGGGAGCCCGCGCGGTTGCATTCGCATCGGGATCGGCCGCCACGGCGACGCTTGTGCAAGCCGCGGGACTGAACGCGCACGTGTTGAGCGTCAACGACGTGTATGGTGGCACGTTTCGGTATTTGAAGCGGGTCGCCTCGGAGACGCAGATGCTCGAGGCATCATTTGTTGATTTCGACGAGGCCGACGACGAGGCTCTTTTGGCGGCGATGAAACCCAACACCAAGGTACGCCCATTATGGATGTAGTGGGCACGGGTGCTGACGGACGTGGGGTGGGCAGATTGTCTGGATAGAAACCCCTACAAACCCGACGCTCAAGCTCGTGGATATACCCCGGATCGTGTCCCTCGCGCGATTGCACCCTTCTCGGCCACTCGTGGTCGTTGATAACACGTTCCTTTCTCCCTTTTACCAATCCCCGCTGTTGCTCGGGGCCGACGTCGTCACGCATAGTCTCAGCAAGTACATCAATGGTCACAGCGACGTGCTCATGGGCGCATTGATTTTACCCGCGCAGCACGCCGCGCTCGAACGCACACTGCGCTTCCTGCAGAACGCGCATGGGGCTGTTCCGAGTCCGCATGACTGCTGGTTGGCGCAGCGGGGTGCCAAGACATTGCATTTGCGGATGAAGGCGCACGGGGAGAACGCGTTGCGGGTGGCGCAAACGTTGGCGCAGTCGCCGTGGGTCGAAGAGGTGATTTACCCCGGATTGACGTCACACCCACGGAATGTGTTGGCGCGCCGTCAGTTGGCGCCACACGCCAAGGCGTTCGTAGATGCGCATGCAGGAGAGGGGGGGTTCCCATACGGAGGAATGGTGTCGTTTCGAATTCGAGGTGGGGCGCAGGAGGCGAATGCGTTCTTGACGGCAACGCGGTTGTTTACGTTGGCGGAGTCGCTGGGCGGTGTGGAGAGCTTGGCTGAAGTGCCCGCGCAGATGACGCATGCAAGTGTACCCGAGGAGGAACGCGCTGCGCTTGGGATCGGGAACAACTTGATTCGGCTGTCTGTCGGGATAGAGGAGGGTGAAGATTTGGCAAGGGATGTGGAGCAGGCGTTGGAGGCGGCGGTTGGGAGGCGCGGGGAGGAAGAGCGGAATTGATGCATGGATTGGATGTGGTCCGTCGATATCACACGCTGCGAGGCAAGAGGCCGAGAAGAACTTAACTGGGAGCTTAGGTAGGATAGTTACAAGAGTGAGTACTAAACGATTGTAAAAGAGTTAATGCTGTGAAACGAAAGGAGAATGTGCGAAACCCCCAATGGCTTTCCGGCCTGAAGGTGCGTCAATGCTAGGCGAGCGAGCTGCTAACCCTAAGCCAAGGAGGCTGCAACGCAAGCTGTGAAGCTCGCCCTCGCTGAAGGAGCAAAGAGGACATACCTATCTCACCGGGGGCATTGCTTGCACTGTTAGCCACTCAACAAGGTCCAGGTAGTCGTGTAGGTAATGTGCAAGGATGACTGCACGCTGGCATAGGTAGTAGATCCTGACAATACAAAAAGTAAAAACACTGATTATAAATGTCGTTCATCAGTAAAATAGGCAAAGTCTAATTTCATCTAATTTTAGTTAACAGGGCTTATTTCCGGCGCTAAGCCGTAACAGTGGGACAAGCCAATAAGACGAACGTGTTATTGACAAAACCCTTGTCTTCAATCGTTCGGCTTATCGAGCCAAGTAGAAATGTCCAACGGAATTACATTGACAAAATGAACAAAACGGTGATAATGAGTAAATTAGAACACAGCATAAAATCTGAGCGCATGTTATCTAGCCAAGAGTGTATATCAGAAAAATGCTGGGGGAGTGGATTTTGGAACAGTAGCACCGACATTAACGAAAAGATCCTCGGGGGGGCTCTTGGGGAGTCGGGACGTCGCTGCGAAATACGTAAATCAGGGCAGAGACGTGGCGGCTATGATTCAATTCGTGCGTATGTGTCGAGAGGCGAAAGAACGGCGTCGATGTGTCCACCCCGCTCTAGGACATGACGGCGTACGTGGCCAACGGTACCGAGCCAACTGTGACGTTCATCGCCACCGACGTTGACGCGTCGCTGACCGACTGGGCCACAAAGATGGCTACCGAGTACACTTCATCTGCCGTTGGTGGTGCCGAGTTGTTGTACATCACCTAGTTCGCCGCAGATTCTCCTCTGATGGCTATCGCTA
This sequence comes from Tylopilus orsonianus, assembly GCA_038089095.1. Taxonomy (NCBI): domain Eukaryota; kingdom Fungi; phylum Basidiomycota; class Agaricomycetes; order Boletales; family Boletaceae; genus Tylopilus; species Tylopilus orsonianus. Next base: position 31,738 of record JBBPKE010000028.1, on the reverse strand, counting down.
TCGCGATAGTGCGGATGCGGGGTCAGACCACATGTCGTGGCACCGTGCTGGTTTTCCGGCAATATTCGCCGCAGAGGGCTATCCGTTCCCAGAGTTCAATCCGTACATTCACGCTGCGGACGATGGGATGGAAGTGCCGAGGTGTGAGTTTTCGCTGGACGCAAGTCTGGGTCCCAATTTGAGTGGTATGGTCAAGCATGCGTTGGAATTTGCAAAGGTGGCAGTTGGATTTGTGGTCGAGTTGGGCGGATGGGTAGAGTAGATGGAATAAAAGACTCTTAGGTAATCCGAGCTCGGCTACTATATCACGGTCGTCAAGGTGATACCTATCGATTCGAATGTACACGAGGACTTAGTACAACCGGTGGTCGGTTGAGGGTTGCGCGATTAGAAATAGAAGTTCTCATGCACATGAATGCCATTGGCAACTCGATTATGGATACTGGTCTCGAATTCCAAGGTCAAAAATGTACAGTACAACTTACGAGTCGATTTACATAAGTTGGTTTGAATACGGCAGACATGCCGACGATAGCCCGGATCGAACGCAAGTAGGCTACTCGACTTGTCGTCCTGCCCGTAACCTCTTATATTATAGTGAATGCAAATAACAGGATCCACTTCGTCTGATCGTTTGACTGTGGGCAAAATTCCTCGCTGTCTTCAAAAGGTTACTACACCATGTCGCTACTCACCACCCCCGAGTCCTCTTCCTTCAACTGCCTAGGTTAGCTAGATTCTCATTGGCACAATAATATCTCTCTTCAAGTAAAGAAATAAGGTGAGGCTGCACACCCCATGAAACCAGTACCGTCGAACTGATCAAACACAGAACACCGGACAGTAGTGTCAGACTTTCCATGGCATGATACGATGGACTACGCGCTAGTATGTACTATGCGGGTACTTCATACCTCCCCAAGCTCGAGTTTTTGGCGCTCTGATTAGAGTTCAGGCGATAATGCAGGCACGTACCTTGTACCTTGTTTTGGAGTTGTGAATTCGGGTCGCTGACCCGCACAGGTTCTGTCGGGCTTGTATCCGAAACTACCTCCCAGTCGTCCCTGCAAATCACTGATATTCAATGCCAGCCCTCTCTCTCCTTTCGCTCTCGCTCACCTTCACTTTCTCTTCTCTGCTCGCTTGCTCTCTCAACTTGACCTTTTCCCACACCTCCGCCCGCTCGCCGCGCACCATCTCTCTTGGAAGACGCCCGGCCCACCCTTCTCTTCAATGGACTATTGTCTCATTCTCAGTTCCTTTTATCACGGGCAGTCGTGATCGCGCTGCCAAGGAGTCCGGAAAGGACATCAAGGTTTTGCTCCTAGGTCGGTCTACCTATGTTAGCGCTCCAGGCGTCTCTTTCCCGTTCTTCCACTATGCATTCCATACTGATATATCCTTTCCCTAGGTACGCGCGAATCGGGGAAATCAACAGTCCTTAAACAGATGAAGATTATGTACCAGAACGGCTTCACTGAGGACGAACGTATGGCTTATCGCCCCACCATCTACCAGAACACCCTCGACAATGCACGAGCGATCATTTGCGCGATGCGCAAGATCGGCTTGGGCTGGGCCAATCCAGATAACCATGTACGTTTTTAACTCATGCACTACGAATTCGCTGCCTGAGATCTCATCGCCACACATCTTAGGCCAACGCAGATCGCATCTCCAAGTACAAGATCCCCTCATCGCCCTCTTTGACTCTTTCTTCAGAAATTGTCGGAGCTATCCACCAAATGTGGAATGATCCGATCATCCCAAAGCTTATGGATCGCAGTAGCCAAATCTACCTCATGGACAACGCTGCTTAGTTAGTACAACTATACTACCCCATCCTTACTTGTTCTCACCGCCTCATCCCAGTTTCTTCGACGACATTTTACGCATAGGTGCACCCGGTTTCCTGCCGACCCAAGACGATGTTATACGAACTTATCAAAAGACGATGAATTTTACTGAAACGAGACTCACAGTGGACCAGTTACGGTATGTCTTTACATATAATGCATCCCATGTCACTTTTGAGTTGGTGTCATCTAGGATATGTATGGTCGATCTTGGCGGACAACGCTCGGAACGAATGAAATGGATTTCCTATTTTGAGAATGTTGCTAGCGTCGTTTTCTGTGCCAGCCTCAACGAGTATGACCAAGTACTACCAGAAGATGAGACTCAGGCAAGTACCCTATGCAATGCCCTTGTTAAGCTCTAAAGTGCTTTGTAGAATCGACTGCTTGAATCAATCTCACTTTTCGAAGCCATTGTCAATTCTAGATGGTTTCTGAATGCGTCCATAATCCTGTTTCTCAACAAGGCAGATGTTTTCAAGAGCAAACTTTCAAAGGTACCTCCCTTAGCAAAACACCCTCTCCTTGCTCATTTCCCCAGGTTTCACTGGAAAGATACTTTCCAGATTATAGTGGCGGTGCCGATCAGACTAAGGCGGTGAAATATATTCTTTGGAGATTCATGTTGACGAACCGCGCACGCCTCCCTGTTTATGCACAGTGCGTTCCAGATCTTTGTGCTCTACCTAGCTTATACCAGTGTTCAGTTTTGGTCAAGCGACAGACACGGCAAGCTGTCGTTTTGTACTCATGGTAGTGAAGGAAACAATCCTACAGAACATGTTGACAAACACGAACCTTTTGGATTAGCTATCTCCCCCTCCCTCTTTCTCGGCTTCTGTTTGTTGCACTTTTTGCCTGTTACAACAGATTACTGGGTCAGTTTATGCCGCGCTTTGACCCAAGCCCATTAGTCCCCCGAGTGAAAACGTGAAGCTTTTGTGGAACTTTGAATTGCCAAACCGGCATGACGGCAATGTCCCTTTTTCTGTTTATTGGAGTCGATGCTGGCCGTCTCTTTCCTTCCCTCTCCCCTCCATGTTGATCAGTGATTATCTGTTCCTGGGAGCCTGGGATAACCTGAAGAGATAGGTAGGGGAAGTGTTTTTTCTTACCTACGTTTTACTGCTGTCTGAACAGCAAGGATCTCATTCGCGATAAACAGATTAGAGCGTGAACGTCGTAAGTGAAAACTTCGACGATATGGTTGACATCATTGTGTCGATACGCTGACAGTCGTGGCGACGCACAGGCTGTCCCGATCGCGGAAGGAACTTCCGGTGCGCGTTGTGATTATGCTTTACCTGGTGTAAGGAGTTCCTGTTTGTACATGGGGTATCTGACGTCTTCTGCATTCCTATTGCGCTCTGTGCATGAAACATGTATTCTGACCGAACCTCACCGGGACCCTCTGGTTATCGGCAGGGAACGGGTCCAGTGTCAGAATTTGTGGAGGTATTCCTGTCGAGCCTCCTTCTGAATTACCTGATGCATGCCAGTGACAAATCGTCTTGGTACCGTACCGTTAAAGGCAGCAATGTTATCTATCCCCTTTCCCCCGAAACTTGCCTTGCCGGGTTTAATCCAGTGTGCATGGCCCACCATTTCCGAGTGGACGTCCCCTCTTTGACAACCATCCATCCCCGTTGAAGCGCTTTACTCTCAGGCGCACCCTCAGTATGTTGAGGCCATCGAACTTTGAACTCTCGAAGTGTGCCTCCCCTCACACTCCCGTTTATATCTTTGGAGGCGCAAAGGTGCAACACCTGCGATGTCGCTCCTCTGGAACATATTCCCCACGGATCGGGACCGGAGATTTGTCCTGATGCCCCACTAAATGCGCCGTTGGATATACTGCAGGATCGTCCGGCTAGAGTTCCGACTCCGCGCGACCGTACACATTCCATCGTCTACCCGAACAACCCAGGGTGCGTCGTTGTTGAATCTTAGTTCGTCGCTTACTTTGGGGGTACGTACATAGTCTAGCGATGGAGAAGATTATGATGAATGTGCATGGGCACTGGGAAATCTTGGTTCGTCGCTACTAGAGACCGGGTATCAGTCACCACCTTTGGTCACGGTATCTCCCTAGGCGCAGTGACACTCGAAGGGCACAAGACTGAGTCGGTGCGCGCGCTATTGGACAACAACGACTACATTTGGAGGGTCTGAGGCGAGGATGTGGAGAATGTGATACCCTTGGTATGGAGTAGAGGTCGAAGCTTGATTCGTGCCACAGACTCCCAGTGCCCGTAGTTACGTCGGGTCGCGCAAGTTGCTGACGGTTGGGCTATGAAGGCAAGCACACGCTCGAACCCGAGTGTTGTGGAACAAGTACGTGTGGGATGTTCGTGGCGGGCCCGGAAGTCTCCATGAGTACCACGGAGAGCTGAGAAAGTCTTTCTGACTTTGCATAACATTTGTCGCACGATCCAACTTGTCGTAAGTGGTGTACAGTCGACTCCTTCATAACGCATACCCGGTACAACACATACTATGCCATGTCATATATCATTTTGGGTCTCCCAACTTGTCGGCTATCTCTTCCCCACAACACATACTCCCGAGCACATCCCGTAGGGGGTTCGCAGAGTGCACAGCGCACGCTTGCTCTTTTTGACGTCCACGGCCAAGGGTTGCATGCAGAAACGGGGGATGCCTGCTAGTGGGGCGCAGCCACCCGTCAAGGCATCACGGCCGCACTATTCGAGCTTACGAAATAGTCCCGCGTGTCAGCTCTGTCTGCTGTAAAGGATTATATCAGGCATGTGGCCGAAGAAGAAGCCTATATCGCTCTGCTGTGTCCTACCCGTTCCCGCAAGGATCCATGTTTGGTCCCGTGCTCTGCGCGACCCGTAACAGCAAGACACTCCAGTTCTTCCTCCGATGTCTCCTTAAAATCGTGTTCTATCCCGGCCTGCTCTCGCTGGGGCTTCTCTTGGTCCTGTACGGCGTCGCAGAGTATACGTTCACCACATTTTACTTTGTGGTGCTCGGATGGGTCTGGAAGCCCGCATTCCCGCTAATCTGGCGGCTCGTGCTCGTGTCATTGTTTGTTGTGCCCATTTTTTCGCTTTTGCATCTCCTGCGGCTCTCTGCGCACCGCTGGCTTCAGGCCCGGCATGGCTGGCGACCCCGAAAGAGCTTCTTTTTACGGCCGTCTGCAGGTTATCTCATGATCCCACGAAGTGAATTGAACTCAGAGGAAGGAGAACTGCCGGGGACAAGGAACAGCGAAGAGTGTAGTTCGGTGGATATCGAAGGGTGTACGGGTTCACCACGATTCGGGCGCCTCCAGTACTCTGCACCTCGCCACGCTTTCTCATCTACCTGGACCCTGCAGTTTATCGTCTGGTCTGCGATACTGTGCATAAGCCTTGTGCTTGGACTGCACTACCAACATCCGGGGGATGTGCGTTACCTTCAACTAATCGAGAAAGCCAATGCGCGCCCGAGCAGGGCTGGGTACGCCAACCAAGGTGAATACAGTCAATCGAGCTCGAGATTACACTTTTGAATTGGACTTTAGAGAAAATATTTATTGCTGCCATGTTTTTTAACAACGAACACGTCATACCTTACTGGTCCGATAGCCTCGTCAAAGCCATTCATTACATCGGAGCCGATAATGTTTTTGTATCCATCCTCGAGAGCGGAAGCGATGACCGGTCTCCGGCGCTTCTTCAAAGGCTCAGTCACAGATTGGATGCCATGCACGTGAAGAAGCGTATATTAGTGCAAGACAAGATGGTCCCGAAACCAGAGGACATGAGCGGCAATAATCGCATTGAATTTCTCTCCGCTCTTCGAAACCGTGTCCTTGAGCCCTTGGTGGAGAATGGGGGCTATGACAAGGTCATGTTTTCGAACGATATTTACATCGAGCCAGAAACGATCATCGAACTCCTCAAGACAGCAGATGGGGAATATGACATGGCGTGTGGGTTGGATTTCGGTCATTTTGGGTGAGCTGGCGAATTGCTTGTGCCTTGTCGTTGTGTGCTATTGACTTTGTGTGTGTGAAGTGCATACGATATGTGGGTCCTGCGTGATAAGCGTGGAAGACTCACCAGTGGAATGTACGTCTCTTCCAATGCCCGCGATGAACCAGAAAACGTACCTCCCCATCAGATGGCCGTACTTTTTTGACATGGAAGACTACGAGGCCATGCAAACCGAGTCTCCGGTGCCGGTGTTCACGTGCTGGAATGGCATCGTCGTGTTCAAGGCCGACCCCGTCCTTCCCATCCATCTACGGTCTAATCGCACGCTCTCGAGCGAACCACTACCATTCGGGCTCTCCGCGACGCACCCTGCTGCGCAAGATCTATCATTGCGCGGTCCAAGCCCAGCCCTGACGCCTCCGCTTCGATTCCGTGCGTCTGCTCCGGGCGAATGTTTCTCGTCAGAATCGTTCTTGTTGCCGTATGACATGAGACGCTTGTTCAATCTGCAACGGATATATGCAAACCCGCGCGTCATCGTTGGCTATGATTGGCGGTATGTGTAATGTTACTCTCTTTGGTGTCCTTGAACCCTTTTATCCGGCATTTTTCCCCCTCTTCATGATCATCCGATGTGCCTTCAGGAACTGAAGTACCTTTTTTGTACAACAGATTTTACGTGTATTTCAAGTGGTGGATGAGACATCCCATGGTCAAATGGTGGATAGAAAAGATGTATGATGGCGCATGGATGCAGAAGGCGGTGATGGTCGTCGGCGATGCGGACCGCGTCTACCATTGGGACGGGGGAGACTGTCATCCTTGGTGGTGAAAAAAAAAGTTGGAAACGGGGCAGCTGGTACGTTATCGGGGTGCTTTGATCCTTGTCGTTGCTTGATTTTAGGAGTTTGTGATCTCTTCTTGCGTGGGTCTGGGTCTAGCGTCGTGGATGATTTTTTTGGGTTGAGATTTGCATTTATACCGCGTTTATTATAGAGCATGGTCTAGCTACCGACTAGTGTCTTGGTTTGATTGGGATATCTTGGAAATAACATGGGGTCTGAGATCTGAACGTTGAACCTTGGCACTGAGGGCCCGCTAAAAATGTCATATGGAAGACATTTAACATAGTCATGATATGAAGGGGAACCAAGGTGCGGCAGCAAAGAGCCTGATGAGAATGACTCTGACACCTTTATTGAACGGTTCAGCAAAAGAACTGGAACTGAGTATGGCATACTTGGGGAAACGAGTTTAGCGGGGTTCGGTCGTGCTCCTGCCGTGAGCCTACAGTACGCAAGTCCCGTAATAGTACTATACGTAGAAATGTATGATGGTACTGTAGGGCGCTAGGATGCAGCGTCGTCAGCATCACGGTCAGACGTATACACTAATCGACAGATCATGGCGGCTGCCCTCCGAGCATATCTTAGAGTCCTCGGCCCTCATCCCCCCCTTGTTCTAGGGAGATGTCTCGGCAAATTTGGCATCTGATTGACTCCTTCGTGCCAGTGTGTATGTGTTGCCCTACTGACTAGTAAATACGAGGCTCGATCGAATCGCAAAGGCCGGAGCACAATGGCAGATGAGCGATTCTACTTGCGGGGGCATCCATCGCAGTTTGATGGCATCGAGATATGGATAGTGTTACGAAAGCAAACTGAGGGGTTTGAGCGTGGGACGGGCGTGGCTGAGATCAGCTTAGTGTAGGGTTCGGTCATGGTGACTTGTCAAGTCGAGAAGATGTCGGAGAGATGGGAGATTACCGGCTTTTTTTTTTTAAAAAAAAAAAGGTATGAAGGCGAAATCTGTGGTCGAGTAACCCAGTGACCCGAACCATGTGCCCTTGCCTCGAACACGCTGTGTTGACACTCTAGTGATTATCTCCTACTATGAGAGGTCGTCCAACTGAAACAAATGAACATCATCGAGCTCCCATCGCAAAAGGCGGTGCGAGGCAACAGCAGATCGGGTAGGATCGTGATAAATTATTACAGGGCTTTGGAGCGCTTATGAATCCAGGTATAAGCAAGGACGGCGTCCACAGTGATCTGTGCCAATGACTGCGCAATTTGACCAAATTCGTCTGGAGAGACTAGCCTAAAGACGACCAGTGCCGCTGGCATCCGAAACAAAGCCGAGACGACCCGAGGACGTTGGCTCGAAATAAAACGCTGTTTCAGCTCGATCCTCGGGAATCACGGATGTATTCGCCGCTGCCCTGTGAACGGGGCGCATTCCGTCCGAAGGACACCTGGTGACTCACCAAGTGGGCGGGATATCGTCACCACACTTGGCTTTCTAGGGCTAGCCTGGTTGCTAAAAGCGGATAATGAGCTCGAGCATTGCCAATACTTTGGCCCTGCGAATGCGGGGAACGGGTGGAGGGCAGATAAGTTTGTCCAGCACTCTAAATTTCCCCACAGGCTCGTCGTGACCCTCGCAGAACGTAAAGTGAAGTATATTCAGAGTGTCGCATGGCAATTGTACTGGGCGACGAGATGCCGCTCCATCGATGGCCACATCCTTATCAGCTGCTGGGCGGAGGGGACTCGCATCACAATTCCAAGGCCCGTTCCTGGCGAAATATGACCTTGATGGACGATGCTGGGTGTTGTGATAGTGATGCACTGTATAGCTGTACTGCGTCGGGACGGACCAAGCCGGGTTTAGGAGCTCCGAGTCGAGGGTTGAAAACTAAACAGCTTTTGAATTTTTGAGGCCCCGTCAGACCTGCAGCCAAAGCAGTGGACAGATCCGCCGAGTTTTCGGGGGCGACGTTCACTTTGATCGACTTGACGCCGGACACACATTGGAACCGACGTCGACCGAGTCGTCAGTGTAGGGCTCTGCTGCGTATCTTGCCATCACACGGGTCTTTTCATTAGGGCCTTGTGGTCCATCGCCCCAAACTCGGCCTCGCTGCCTCTAACCGGGCCCTGCCGCGTGGGGGAGATTGTCACATTCGCGTGGGCCGTTTTCAACCGCTGCAGTGTTTGCATTGCCTCTCTACGCTGTCACTTCACCCTCCACGCACACGATGAGCACAGTCCTCCCCGATGCCACCTTGTCCACAAGCCACTCTCCACCGGTGACGCCCCCACCGCCAGATTTGTCGGCCGGCCCGCCTTTGGCAGACAACGTCGTTAGACCATTCACATCCCAGGGTAGCTCCTTTCGCAGCCCGTTCCAGCCACTCACATACGCGTACCCACCACAATACGACCGTCCCTCGACAGCACAAGATGCGTACGTCGACCCTCCCATTGCCAAGTTTAGTCCCTACATGTCCGCAAGCGCGCGGACGTCGTACACAAGGGTCGATGTGGACTCGCTACCCGCCCCAGTCTATCCATCACTCCCACCTCTCCCCGCTGCGTTTGCTGTAGAGAACAACCATGTCCCTTTCGCTGATGCAACTGATGCCACGACGCTTCCTGCCACATCCGCGGTCCCGCCAGTGGACATTTCCGCACAGCCCCTCGACACAGAGCCCATCATTCCCCAAACCCCTCAAGTCTCGCTCACCTTCCTGCTCGTCTCCGGATCCCGCAAGACCCAGTGCTTTGACCCGGAGACAACGGTCGGGAGAGTCAAGGAGCTCGTATGGAACGCGTGGCCTGCGCGTGATGCAGGTCCGTCGTCATTTCCGTTTCGACTGCGTGGTGATCGGCCGTGTTTGACTAATTTATCTCTTTGATGGGTTCGGTCCGGCCCGTGTCCTCGCTACTCTTCGATTCTCCTCGTGTTCAGATTGGCAAGACGAACGCCCGCCTACACCGTCTCATTTCCGGATACTCTATCTCGGTAGGATATTGCAGGACGACGAGACGCTACTCCGTGGGTATTTTCTTTCCTTCTCTCCTTCTTTCCTATCATCCGTCATTCCTTGGCTACTTCTCTTGTGCCTCCGCTGTCGTCGCAAGTCGTTCGGTTCCCCAGACGCTGGGTGCTGGGGATGACGACAGCGTCGATACTGACGATCTTTTTTTTTTCGCGTGTTGTGTACGACACATGTGCTGATCGACGTTTTCTTTTTCACAGGCGTTGGATTCACCACCTCGCTTCCTTCAACACCCAACACCACGCCGACGATCGTCCACTTGTCGATCCGTCCCTATGGTCTCCCCTGGGACGACCCCTCGCTGAGCAAGAAGAAGCGGCTGAGCGTCGCCATCACGAGACGGCTCTCGTCAGCGGGCGTCAGCATCCGCGGTGGCATGAGGGACGTTGAGCGCGAACCAGAGCGCAGGGCAAGATATGTGGGTTGTTGCACGGGTTGTACGATTTGCTGATGGTGGGCCATTTCAACTTGGACGTGCACTCAGACATGGACGACTGGGTTTAGCCACTACCGTGACCATCGTCCGCGGATGCGTGCGCGCACAAGCGACTGTGGATGCACATGCATGGATGACATGCAACTATGTGGACGTATTTTCTCTTTATATGCTTTCTATTGCTTTGCTGCATCATGACGCTGCACCTTGGTCGCTGTCGGTCCTTTTGGTCCTTTTCCACACAATGACCAGGGATTGTACAGTCTTGGTTTTCGGATGCTTGTCGGTACATACATGTTTGCTAATGATCGTCGTCATCTTCAAGCTGTGAGCCCACTTTGTAGCTTCCTAGCATCTGAGGATCACGCAAATAGCGGAAACGCTACTGAATGGGCACAGAATGTCGCACCTCGATCTATTGCAGGGAAGAGGGGAGAAGGGAACATGACGGTCTATTATACCGCATCTACTAGTATACAGGTAAGACTATAAGGCCGCTGAAGGGAGCTGATGGCGCACCGCTGTGATATGCGTGCGTAGCCTCCTACGAACATGAATGGCTCAGACTCGTGGTTGGGCCTTGTGCTTGAGCTGCCACTCGACTTCGCCCCGGATGCTCTTGAGCATGTCCTCCGTCGTGTACTT
>JBBPKE010000028.1:0-20913 GCA_038089095.1 Tylopilus orsonianus | reverse complement strand
CCAAGCTCGACGAGGCGCCCGGTGGCGAACCCGTAAATGGTCGAGGGCAGCACGATGTGCGAGCGTACGTAGCCTGCGTGCATGCGTGAATAAGGGCATGGACACAGGGGGAGGAAACTCACCTTCTTTGTCGGCTGCGAGCACGAGGAGGTCGACATTGCGATGGATTTGGGTGTCTGGCAGCCTTTCGAGTTCGTCTGGCTTGGTGTCGTCCCAGATGGTGTCGTACGCATACATCCCTTTGGCGTTGTCAACCAACACACCTAGTCAGCCAAACGCCACTTCAGTGCCAAGAATATGCCCAGGCGCACGATGACACCTACCGGTCCCGGACTAGAGATCAACCCCACGGGACCAGGATCAGTGAAGGAATCTAGACTACTCTGCCAAATCACTCACGGTGTGAACGAGAATAGGCACAGTGCCCGTCGCCTCGTGCCGTTTCTTCAGGCCTCTCAAGATGGCCTCACACGCGCCCACGTGATCCGCGTCCGCCTGCGCGACCAACATCTCGTCAGCCCACGGAACCCAATTATACTAGAGACACGAAACTTACACAAGAGAATACAATGTCGCTCTCGGACGCCTGTCGCTCTAGTAGAGCCCCATCGTCATGAGAACCGACGATGGTCTTGACACCGATCGAAGCAAACAAGGGGACCTTGTCAACGTTGCGAATGAGCGCGGTGATCTCGGACTTGGACGCGGTACGGTGCTGGAGAAGACGCTCGAGGATAGCGCCGCCAATGTATCCTGACGAGGTGGTAGTACAGGTTAACGTTCGCAAATAAATGCGGCAATTAACGCGTCGTACCTGTAGCACCTGTGATGAAAATTTGTGTCTTGGCCGACATCATTGCGCTAGATTCAATGGGGGAGAGTATGAGTGAAGGCGGTCGTCTTGGTTCGAGTATCTTTTATACCGGTCTACATCGCTGGGTGATTCAGCAAAGGTGGATCCATTAGCAAGCTCTAGCTTGATAAGCGGATCCGGGACGGAGCTAAAGACAACATGACTCCGTGTGATCTGCCACTGCCTCTAATTCGACCACCGAGCCAAGCATGGCTGGTGAGATATCGCACCCTGTCCATGTTCGAAATAGAGATCGAGAGTCTGAAATCATGGACAGTGGGTCAACATGTACTCGCCTTGAACACCACGTCGCACATGGAAAGAGAAAACTGCAGCTGCAACATATGTATTTGCCGGTAAAGCTCCACCTTCCCAAAATGTATGCGTGTATATGGCACCGGTAGTGCACTGGGCGAATCACGACATGTTTCAGGCAGATGCATATCCTGCGTGACACGGCTAGGGGTCTGATTCCGTAGACTCTTCTCCTACCCTGACGTCAACCGCAGTGGACTACCGTGGCAGCCGGAATCCTGACTTCGAGGTTGAATTCGGGTCATGTTTCGAGTAAGTATCTTAAATGTAGGCGAAGACGACATTTGCAGTGATGCTACCTGTGCGAGGCTGAGATCAGTTCCTTCGAATGAGGACCAGACTACTGGGGGGTCACCTGACAAGAGCGAAATATTGTCTGTCAAAAGTTGTCATCCACTGCACACTATTAATGAACGAACCGTACAGTCACGAAAAATACAGTGCTACAATGGATCTTGTTAGGACATGGGTTCAAGTAAACAGTAAAGCCTAATGCTTTATAGCGAGGCGGACGGCTCAGTAGTCTATTTTTGGAGCACCTGCCGGAGAGTGTTGCCTGAGGTGCAATTTGACAGCACTCATCCCACGCCGCTTACTGGTAGTTTAGGTTTCTTGATAGATCTCGTTGGTCCTCCCTTAGATATTACTGTAACTTACGGGCGTTATGAAACAGGTCATGTAAATCCTGCCGTTGCCATGTTTCTCTATGCTGGTTGAAAACTATCATCCTAGAACTTGACGTTCGAGTTCCTCGTCCACTGGTACCACGTAATAGTACCAACAGTCTCTGGAGTGCATTATTGTGTATATGTCAAACAGCTGTCTTCGAGGTAACACAATCTTTGAATAGGTTACCGCTCCAAAAGTCGTAGTGGCTCATGGTTTCGCTTTGTGTTTGAGCTGCCACTCCACCTCGCCTCGAACGCTCTTCAGCATGTCATCTGTCGTATATTTAGGCTTCCATCCCAGCGCACGCGCTCGGGTTGCTTTACACCGCGAATTTGTGCCGAGCTTTACCAACTACAGCCGATTTCGACACATCAGACTCATCAAGCACCGACACGATAAGTGAGACGCACAAATTTATTCTCTGGCCTCGCATAATCTGTCGCATCAAACGACGTTGGTGTACGTGTATCGGCGTTGCTCACGCCGAACTCAACGAGTGCCTCGCCAATCCTCTCGGAGATAGCTTTGAGTACGTGTTCCCCATTTTCGCCAAAGTAGAGACCCTCACGGCCGTGGCTTGCACGGCCATCGAGAATGGCGTCGTACAACACCATGTATAACTCACCAACTGGGGGGCAGAAGAAGGGGAAAAAAAGAATTTTGTTAACAACGAGCACGTCGCGAAAAAAAGCAAAAAGGCACACCGTCATCAATATGAATGTTGGGCCATTTGTTGAGACCGAGACCAACCATGCCAGCACGTTTTCGCGTGATACTCGCTTCTACGAGCCTGGGTATCTGAATTGAGCGTAAGTTCTGAATGCCGAGCTTGGCAAGGGTGCCGGTGGGGAAACCGTAGACGGTCGAGGGGAGGATGATGTGTGTTCGTGCATAGCCTGTATGTATGACGGTCACCGTGTGGTATGGAAGAGAAAGAACGGGACACACCCTCCTTATCAGCGGCGAGAATGAGGAGGTCGACCTTGCGGTGCAGTTTGGTATCTGGAAGCGTCTCGAGCTGATCGGGGTTCACGTCGTCCCAAACGGTAACGTCTGCGTACATTCCTTTCGCGTCGTCCATCAAGACACCTAGTCGGTGGATTAAGCATCATGCGGCTGTGATGAACAAGGCATTATGGCCCAACTACAATAACGAAACATACCTGTTCCGGACTAGATACCAGCGACCATCGCATGTGAGTCAGCAAGAAAATGAAGGCTATTCTGCGAAACGACTCACGGTGTGAACGAGAACAGGTACAGAACTTGTCATCTGATGTCGCTTCTTCAGCCCCCTCAAAATGGCCTCACAAGCCCCAGCATCATCCGCATCAGCCTAAATCACCCATATCCATCATAACCGCATCCTCAGCCATAAACATCGACCTAATCACAACAATGAGAAGATACTCACACACGTAAAAACAATGTCACTCTCGGAGGCTTGGTGTTCGAGCAGCTCCACATTGGCATAGGACCCGACAAGAGCTTTGGCGCCGATGGATGCGAACAAGGGGACTTTATTGGTATCACGGACGAGGGCGGTGATCTCAGATGTGGAGGCAGTATGATGCTGAAGAAGACATTCGAGGACGGTGCCACCGATGTATCCTGTCGATACAGCAGTATCAGAGTGCGCAAGCGGGAAAGGGGATTGAAACGCTATACCTGTTGCTCCCGTAATGAATATATGTGTCCTCGTCACCATGGTCGATAACAAGGAAAGGTAGAACAACGGCGCTCACATGTCTTGAGAATGATGGGAAAACAGTTTACCGGCAGAAGAGGGTCCCACAGAGACTCATCAGATTAAAGACAGCCCGTGCAGATGTATATGAGAGTAAATGTGACCAAACCGGGTGGTTGAAATGATACTGGCGAGTCCGCCACCAGCTGCACCTGTACTCAAGTTCGTTGACATCGAACATCGGAAAGTACACTACGCAGGTAGATTCTAGTGTATCGGTGGCCACCGGGAACACCATCAAATCACCCATAGTTCGAACTGAATGTAAATTTGGTTCAAGGCAAGGTCTGACTACCCACAGTTTGTAATCCCCGCCCCCTCACAGAAACCTTTGTCGACAGCACTAGCCTGAGGTTACTGATGAACATTGACGTCGAAATGGATGCCGGTGGCGAACAAGTCACACGCTCTTCAATTTGTATCAGTGATCCCTCACGCTGAGCTTATACAAACAGTGGGGTAACTTCGCGTCGTCGCGGCATACACCTAGGAGGAGGGTCTAGTACAGATGTACTGTGAGGAAATTTGGTAGGTGGGCACCTTCCCTTGATGACTGTGAGTTTGCCAGGTGACATCGCTAACTGGACTCCCTTCGTCCGCCTTCGCGTTTTGGGAACGTACGTCGTCGACTCAACTCCGTGCATGTGGCCAACTAACCTTTCGACCATTGAATATGGTTTCCCTCTGACCTCTGACCCCTCCGCGCTCGAAACTACTCTCCTGCCACCGATATTGATCACAGGCGGGGACTGAATTACTCGCCCTGATGTCATATGGAATGCACTTCGGGCCCCGTCATTGCTGGGAAGGAGGGAATGTAAGGCTTCGCTTGTCGACGTGCGTTGTGTTACTATGTTTGGTCATGCATTCATATTGCATCGGCGAGTTGTGGAATACGGACATCCTAGGTGGGTACGAGCTACGGGCGTGGACATAGAGCAGCAGGTAATGAATGGCTCCCACTCGTTCACTATTACATCTTGTTTTTCGGTGGCCTCAAATGCTATACGACATCTCACCTGTGTGCTGATATCAATTTCTTTATGGGTTCGCAAGGTTCACCTGAACAATCATTCCTCCCTGCATTAACCTTGGGACAATACTAGCCTGTGTTACCACTCTTTAAGTACACCCTGCTTGGAGGGAGCCGCCTACGGAATCCCACAATCATAGTTCCTGCGCAGTTCGTATGGTCGCCTGGAAACCAGCTCCCCAGGTGAGACGGCAATTTCACCTTACAGGTGCGATGTTTATGCCAAGTTTGTTGTACCTTTCATCATCTATTGTATCACGCAGATTACCGCTGAGTTGGATGTCTAAACCCACGCTCGGCGCCCGAATCAGCCAGTAAGCTCTAAGTTAACAGGTGGATATGATTATTATCTCATAATCACTCATACAATACATAATATATTTTTCTCTGCTGTGCGCCAATTGAGCAACCTTGCCGAATTATGTAAAACACTCCGTGATGCTTGTCTGCGTGGCAGCTCACCACGACCTACAGACATTACATGTTGGACTAGTCTTCGTACGGCCAGATCCACGATATACGAACCAAAGAGTGCTCAAGATGAAATGGGCCGTCACACTCGTTGCAAGCAGTAACGTTGCTGATCCGAGCCTAATGGACCCGAATGATTACCAAATTTCCATAAGTACCGAGGCTATACACCGAGCCAAGCAGAAAATATAACCGCAAGATCCCCTCAGCCCTGCCACTTGTTTCCCCCCCCTCTTCCCCCTCTCTTTCCCTCATCCTCTCGACTATTGTTGCACGGTTAAACCCTGTGTACTGTTTGATACCTCGTCATGTCGTCTAACTTGCAAGCTACGCTAGGGCTTCTTCGAATGAATGATTATGCATTCTGTATGGTCATCTACAGTCATCTGAAAATAAAACTCATACACTGCCACTGATCTGCAGTTGCTATCGTGGTGCCTGCCCTATATGATTATGGTAGGTGGTACACTCCTGCACTCACCCCTTCTGAAATCAAAGCAATTAATGCCATTGTTTTATTGTTGTAGTCCTCACCTTTGCAGAAGAGGTATTCTTTTACTAACTACATTTATTTTATGACTGAGGAAATATTCAAAGATAGATTATATTTGGGTAAAGAGATAACAGTCTTTGGGTGATTGCAGATTCTAATGGAACTACAGTGCAGACCTTGGACATGGGTCTCTACATTGTTTATCCTGGTATATATGGTTTGGCTCTTTATCTCAGGTGTTTGGCATTGACAGTCTAATAGATTCGTTATGTTGGATTTTGTTGGATTTTGTAAGTTTATAATTTTTTGATTGAATTACACAACTAACAGTAGATTCATTTCAAAGCTTTACTGGTCTCAGTAGGTTCAAAGTCAGAGTGGTGTCCATTTTATTAATCAGATAAATTTACAGGTGGAACTACATTTGTTCCTGGCAATTTGAAAGTAAGATTGTTTATCAATGATATATTATTTGTTATTGATGAATGTCTTTTGACAGATGTGTGCACTTAAATCTCAATTGAAAATCCTACTAATTTTAATTATATAGGTGTAAGCTACTATTCTACCAATCCTCACAATATCAATGTGAAATATGGATATTTTATAGGTAGTGCAATTTATCTAATGCATGCCTGGACATATGCAATATTCTATAATGCTGCTGATTGTGAGTTGCAGTTTTCATTATATTCAATATTTTCACTTCTGTAAATTATACCTTTTATTATAGTGGTGATGATTCTTCGAGTGTATGCCATGTGGGGTCAATCCAAACTGATTCTTGGTTGCCTTCTGTCTATGTACATGGTACAACTCATTGCTATGTTTGTTTTTGCAGGCATTCATCACAATCTTAATGCCTATATATCAGGTATGTCATGACACCATATACATGATATAATCTTATGGTACTTGCCACTGCAACTACATAATTTTTCAGTCACAATGGTTCAAGCCACAGACTCTAGTTTTTGCAACTACTCTCTCAATCTCAAACTGAACTCTACTTTATATTTTTTGGTTCCACAATTGGTTTTGGGTGTTATGCTACCTGTTCTGGCCATCACACGAGCACTGAAGCAGTCAATTGTGATGTATAAAGCAACCCAACAGTGGCAACCAAACAGGTACATTCAATTACTTGTGGAAGATGGAATTGTTTATTTTTTTGTGTATGTTATCCATCTACTTTTTATTTATTTATTACTGTTGTGTGCCCTTAATCACTTCGTTCTGAGCATGTACACGAAAACTGACTTTAAAAATACTAGAAATGCAATTTACAACATTTTCTTTGCTATTCAACTCAGCCCTGCAACGAACATCACCATGACGGCCTCGTTCTTCATGAATGCATCGTCCTATATACTCGTCTACACCATGGTTCCCCGGTTGATCTTGAACATGCGAGAGTTGTATGCACGTGGCCCCCACTATTCCCGGCAGGGGATTGACAGTGGATTCGGTGTGTTGTCATCCAACACTCTCGGTGGAAGCACGGCCGTGTCCGCAATTGCATTTGCAGACATTATTGCTCGGGGGCAGGATCAGACTGTGATCTCAGATGATGATGCTTACGAGTTGGAGGTGATTTGATTTGAAGCAATAGGGTCAATATGCAGGAGGTTGGGTCAGAATGCTTGAACTCAATATCACGGATTGGGCACTGAACTGGTATATTTGTGTACTCATGTTCCGAATTTGTGCAAATCGCATTGTCCACCTTTCCGCTCATACAATTCTGTTTAGTGCAACTCTCGGATGCATCTAAGCTGATCCATCTGAGTCGCTTACGCAGCTCTCCTGTGGGCCTTTCTGTCGAGACTACAATTGAGACCCTCTCACATTGGTGGGAAATTCGACTCCGAGGTGTTCGCTTTCCTAAAGATCACGCAATTGCCGCCAAAATTGCTCCCTACCTCAGTGATTCTTTAGTGATCCGGAACAAGCAGGGCAGGCACTATGATACGTTTGTCCGGAGACACATTCCAGCTCAAGGACCTCACGGGCACAAACGGGGTAACACACCTATCTGCACTGGAAAACCACATCGCTCTTCATACTTTCGTTGTGATGAAATAGTACTCACACGTCGACTCAGACGGTTTCGCTTCTGAGCAACTATCCCTCGTAGATCTAAGTGAATGTCACGACTCTGGCACTATTGCGGTCCTTGATATCTTTCTGTACGAATGTCCTGTGCCTAATGACATTGACATCCAGTTCATGGCCGGTAGTAAATGCATTAGCAAGGACTTTTCCGACAGGGGGACGAGGTCCCTGAGCTTGACGAAGTGCATCAACTTTAGCGTTCGATGTCTGCAACATCGTCTTTTCTCGGTAAGCGGCGATAGAAGAAAGCGGATGGGCTGGGTGCTGTCGTGAGCCTCAGTGCAACTAATGGACCACTGCTCTTTGATGGGCACTTGACAAATTCAAGCGGATTATTCCAAATTTCCGCTGGACCGACGTCAGAGGCATGCCAGTACTTGATGCAAATTGACAACCCTCATTTCCATGTGAGCTTTGCGTGTCAACTTCTGTTTCGTGTACTCTGGATGGGCCGCATAATTTGTTGGAAATTGCAAGCGTGCGCGCAGCCACGAGCGGCACTGGCGCAAGCGTACATGGCAGACTTGCCATGGTTTCTAGCCCCTTACTGCTATCTTTGACTTTTTGACACTCTTCTTGCCCCTTTCAACAGTTCCTAAGATGCTAGGTCATCTGCCCCGTGTATACGAATTTCATACGACGACTAGTGT
Source organism: Tylopilus orsonianus (assembly GCA_038089095.1). Classification (NCBI taxonomy): domain Eukaryota; kingdom Fungi; phylum Basidiomycota; class Agaricomycetes; order Boletales; family Boletaceae; genus Tylopilus; species Tylopilus orsonianus. Next base: position 12,567 of record JBBPKE010000028.1, on the reverse strand, counting down.
TTCACCTGTATCGTATATAAGACATACCTTTTTCATAGTTGTCGCCTCAGTCCATTGTTTCACACACGACTGAGGTGAGCTTAACTCCTATTACATTTGTTACCTACTCGAGCTAACATCTACGTAGTATTATCGCTCGATAGGTGAATCAGATTCAGTCCATTGTTTCACACACGACTGAGTATTATCGCTCGATAGTCGTGTCCCGACTCTCCGTGTATATTTCCTACATAATTCCCTCCTGCGGCGCCTTGCCAACCATTAGCCCGAGGGAACTGAGTAGGGTTACGTGTGTCAATGCTGGAGCCCGGTACAGTTCCATGTATACTTCGTGGAAACGACTAGGTCACCACCGTTGTTTCTCCCGTGTGGAGTAATGTCGAGTTCGAACTCTCGTCATGATGGAGCATATGTACTCCCTTTTCAATCTCTCTGTCCGGCGCGCTACAAACTTCTGAGTACTGAATAACGAAAGTTCCAGCATTCTCACCATTCACTCGGACTGATGTGGTCGCGACAACACGCTGTGTTTCCCGGTCTCGAGGTACGGGATCGAACCTCTTTGACACTATGATGTGCACTGAGAAACAAGTACTTACAACAATAGGAAATATATATTGGTCCTTTCTGATCACATTGCTGTCGATGGTACGCACACCGATATCTACTCATGAATCGATTGAAGTTTTCCAGTGGACAATCTCCTGTCATTTGGCAAGGGCATGATCAAGTAATTATTTGTTGACATGAGGGCGTGGGGAGAGTCGGCACAGGAAAGGATCAGGGTGGCCGAAATTGTTCAGAGGAAGAACAAAAGACCGGGAAGAGTAGGGCTTACTCCGTAATGCCGCTCGTGAACGTCTCTTTGAACGTGATATCGTCACCGTTTGCATCTTTGGCAAGATTGAATTTGAGCATGGCTAGCATCGTCGCAACCGCGGTCCAGATGGATGCGTCCGCAGTGTACCGGCCTGGAACATGTATTTCGTGTGTGAGCGGGCAACGCGTGGTTGGAATGCACTAATGACCCACCTGGGCATCTTCATCTCCCGAATCCAAAGACAAACTCACTAGGATCGTCATCTATCAGCATACCTTTTGCATCCAGGAATCGCTCAAGTATGAACTTGTCTCCCTCTGGGTACCGAGCTTCATCGTGTGACATTGCCCTACAGGAAAGGTATACGAGCTTCTCGGAGTGCTCAGAATGGGTGAAGAGCATACTAGGCATTGATGAGGACGGTTGACCCTAGTGGAATACTCATCTGTATAAACGGACAGAGCGGACAAGAACTTGCATACCTTTTGGTATGTAATAACCACCGTAGATATCACTGCACCTGACTGCGTGGGGGAGATCTGTAAGACATCCAGCGGCGCTCTGGAAGAAAAGCTTGGTACCAGACACGTACTGAGAGGTGCGACTGGTCTCCATCTAGATACTTCCCGTATGATTGCATCAACATATGGCAAGGAGGATCGGTCGCTAAACTCGGGCAGCCTGTTAGTGCCCACGATAGCGTCAATTGTCTCTTGAGCACGTTTCCACGTGTGTGGGTTTTCAACCATCGCAAATGTGAACGTCATCAACATTGAACTAGTCTATAGTAAACTCGTGAGCATTATATTCACTTTTGGGGGTCGGTATACGAACCGTTTCCGCAGCGCCTATGCACACAAAAGATAAGATCCAGTCTTCAGCCATTCGTATTAGTGAGATCGCACCAAAATAAGCGATCGAAGCAGTATGCTTGAGAGCCGTCTCATATTCGGAACTATGTGGAACGTTCAATTCCTGCATCCGAGTGACGTGATCCGATACCATGGAATCATTCAAATGGTCATTGAATTCCTACAGCAATAGTTTCTAGTCATTGAGTAAGTCACGGAATTACCATGCGCTGTTGCAGATGTTGATAGGGCATGTTGACTGCCTTATTCCTCCAAGCATATGCCCCCTTCGTTTCACGCTTTATCCAAGACCCGGGAAGCCAGTCAGGTATATACAGTACTTTTTCGAGTATTCTCAGCGATGGCTTGCCTCTAAAGAACTACGGGCGCTCACAGAAAGGGAAACCCTTGAGAAGGACTGTCTTCTCAGGTCCCAGTCTCGGTGCGGCGACTTTCATGTAGCTTTCGACTACCGAGACCATCGGATCATTCCGAGGTCTTGGCTCATAGTCATACACCGCGGACATGACTACTGCAACAGAAAACCTGGATGAATCGGAGATCAATCCGGTTGTGGGTTTAACTGAACATCTCCACGTGTAAAAATGAAATTGGATACTTGTCCAGACTGTCGATGATGTTGGCAGCCAACTGTCGAGCTCTGCGAAGTTGCATTGGGCGGAAGCTGAGGGCAGCGGAGGCACAGAATGTTTGTTGGAATATCCACCGGCACAACCTCCACTGTGCACCGTACTGCATGATTGCAAAGTTGCAATCGTGTCCGTAGCTGGGACGGATCTAAGTCACCGATTTATCTGACTATTGAAAGTGGCTCACGGGGTGGCTGTCGGAAAGAAAGGGTGATCAGAGTACATCCGTGATTGCTTCTCAAGCAACTCCTTGGCGACGGAGGCTGAGTTGAGGATGATGACGTCATTGTCCAAGGGTTGAACGTATATGATATCACCTGGGGACCCTCAGAGTGGTGCGATCTTATTTTGTAGAAGACTCGCCATACTTGGCTTGCCATTCTGTATATGTCAACCATAGTTGTCGAGTGTTAATACAAAGAACACTTCCCAGCAGTGGAAGTGAGGTGAGGCCATGGGGAGAGTGGATACCCTTTCCTTTCAGTGTGATTTTGAAGGATCCGTCGAGTGACACCAAGGGTGACAACCGCGGTTGATACTAGTAGAGCCGCAAGGTGAGCCGTCAGTGTGAACCACTCCATCTTTAGCTGCGAAACTTGAGAGTGGTGAGATTCATCGTCATACCTGTTGTCTTATATCTACCCAGTGCTAAGGGCATCGCACCGGATACAAATCATTTTCCGGCAGAAGCAATCCCGCACTAGGAGGTATAATAAACTTTCTGTAAGTGTGTTTCGAGTATCCCGGGCAAAGGGCATTGTACCTGTCATGTTGAATGGTATTATAGGATGGCTTAAAGGATAGTTTATTCGGTTGAGGACCTCAAGCAGGGACTGAGCAAAGTCCCCGAATGGATTCAATGATTGTGGCGAGTAACGCAAAGTCGGCAAGCAATTAAAGCCGAAGGGCCGAGTATCTCGTCACGGACGCCTTGTGATTGATAGATATACATGTAGAGGTTAGTCACTTACGGCCACGCAATCTGACCATGTAAGGGCCATTCTGGATTTGTCGCTGCCTACATCATTGACTAGGCGTAATAGAGAAGTGGCTGGTCCAAAACTTTGTTCGGGAGCGTGGAGCAGCCACAGCGTCTAGTGTGCCGCCGCTTGATGTGGCACTAGTCTTGCAGGGCGAAACTTCAGTAGGTATCCCTCAAGCCAATCTATCGTATCTGTTTCCTGCTGGCCGCATTCCAGTCTTGTATCCGAGGAAAAAAATGACATTCCAGATAGAAATACACTATCGAATCAATGCTCGAGTCCAAAAGGGTGAATTTACTTAGAACATTAAGGGCCCAACAAAGAGCCCTAGAGGCGGTAATGTAGTAATGATGTGAGCCAAGACAACGAAAGCAACAGAATCGAACAACCTACCATCATGCTATCTCTACGACGCCAACACGGATATCCTTGGCAGAGTTGATTCGGTTTCCAAGTCCTGGGACAACAATCTCGTGCTCCGCAGCGACTCGCTTGAGCTCCCCATTGGGCTGCTGTTGGAGTAAAAATGCACGAAAAGGCTGTTGCATCTGAACCATCAGTCGCAGTCCCCGAGTATAGTCATCCATCGTGGCAACAGGTACGCCATACAAGGGGGAAGTAGCAAGTGGGGGATCAACCTCGGTCTCTGGATCAGACTCGGACACGTCCGTATTCGACGCATTACCTGAACCAAGCTCTCCGAATGGATCACATAGATCACGAACCCATGGATGTACGAAAACGAGCTTTCGCGGCTCGGTCAATGATAACTTGACTGAGGTCTGGAATTCCACCTGGCCAATCCCCGATACTTGAGCATGGTAGCACACCTCTTGGCCATCCTCGACGTCTTTCAAGACGAGCTTCTTTACCGGGAACGCAATACAGGGAAGGTACAGTCGGCGGTTGGCGAAGCGAATTGGGGGTAAGCGAGCGACTCGATCATGGATGAGGATCGCATCTGTTGGAGGTACTAGATTCCTTAATGCTGCAACACGAATGTCCATTTCGACTTCTTCGATCGCAAACGGAGAATGTGGCGTCGGGTTATAAATAGCGTGGGTAGCAGGAAGGTAGCTGTTGTATGACGACGACTGACCCGTCCAGGCAAGAGCCGTTACCCCGCCTGAACAGGCCACGATGTCTTCCAGTAAGTGACACAATGCTGCATCATCTCCGTAGTGACAATGACAGTGAGAAATTTCATTGAGAGACTTTTCCGTCTGGGAAAGCATGTGGTTCAACGTGTCATTTGCTTCATTGTAGCGCCGCAAAGCATATAATGCCGCATGTCGTCTTTCGTACCCCCACCGACCATGAGGATCCGCTTTGATCGACTGCATCGGCGGAACTCAGTATGGCTGGGTACCGAGGAAAGAAAGCCTTACCTCATCTGCGTCCACTAATGCATCTTCCCACAATGACAGCATTCCTCGAGCTTTACTTCGTTTGACGAGGAGACCCGTGGGATTTGAGGGATTTAAAGATAAAGCGATGGAATATCGTGCGATCGCTTCTTCTGAGTTGTTCGTCTGCATTGCCGCATCGCCAATTGCCTCGAGCGCTTCCATACACTGTTCAAGACGCAGCTGAACTGCGAGGGTGATACCATCGAAATCCCATCCAAAGATCTTTTGGATATCGTAAGAATTTTGCGAGAAGCTAAAACGCGCAACTCACAAGCGATATCACCATCAAGTAAGGGCATTCCCTGAGACAGATAGCATCCCGTGCACGTCCAAGCAGTTCTGTAGCCTGTTCGTAATCTCCTTGTCTGAGTGACATATCGCCAAGTAGAAGGTTCATTCGAGCCTGAAAATGGCACTAATGTCATCTCATGCCAGTGATTAATGGTTCACATACATGGACAGTAACATACATCGAGTTGTCGTCTTCGGTATCAATCAAGTCTTCGATCCGCGATAAAGCGTCGTCGTGACGACCACATTCGAATAACATGACCGCCTGAGTGGAATGAAGTGTCGGCACAAGCGCTGACAAGGATGATGAATACATACTTTTATCAACAAGAGAAGATTGTTTTCGGTCGAGAGGGCGCGAGTAAACACAAGATCAAAGACGCGTATGGCCGAGTCATGCTTGCCATTGCCGGCACGGGCTATCGCAATTGCGACTTGACCAATTGTAGATCGCTGGACCTCAATAGACTTGGTATGCAATAGTCAGAATGAGCTCGGAAGGCAGCTGACGCGAACTTACCTTTTTAGCATCATCGATGGCCAGGTCATACTGCTTCGAACGATACCGTACGAAAGCGCGATATGCGAGAACCTGTGCATGATGAGGAGTGTCCAAGGGATGTAAGGCTTCTTCTTCCAAGAGGTTCTCGGCGCGAATCAAGTCTCCCTGTGTCCATGCTTCGTATGTCGGATCACTGATCCGCAAAAGCGGAAGCTGAGACGCTGAGGATGTCAGAAGAGGTGAGAAGTAGCAGTAATTCGGTGCCCGAACACACTCACAGCACGAGAAGGCAATGGAAGTGTGCTGTGACCATTGAGATTCGCCACCCTCTACGAGTGGTATCACTCACATGTCCGGTAAGGTATGTATCTGGGAGGAAACCCCGAAGATCTCTCCAGATGATTTTTCCGTTTTCTTCCCCAGTTACGATGAAATCGTCACTGGGAGAGAGCGCCATGGAATAAACACCACTTTTGCACTCGATTGTTGTACCAATTTGCTGCAGAGTAGAGGCATCCCAGAGGGATAGCGACCTATTCGCAGCGATGGCGAGAAACTTTTGATTGCTGGACGGTGCGACGGAAGGGAAGGAGAGTGAACCACCGGGAAGGGACCATGTAATTGTGCCGAGCAAGGAACCCGAGGACGCGTCGAAACACTTGACTCCATTGAACGACGCAGAGGCGGCAAACAGCTGGCGACCGTCGGGTGACCAGGCGAGTGGGGAGGATATCCACTGCTGGAACGGACAAGAAATGTCGTGCAGTTGCTGGCCGTTGTCGCTGTCGAAGATGCGGATTGACTTTTGAACTGTAGCAGTGGCGAGTCGATCGTCCTTTGGGGAGAACCGCACTCCCACCACACTCCCATCGTGCAGCAGCGGGCCGGTGAGCCGTCGGCCCGTAGACATGCTCCATACAAACACGCGACAGTCCATCCCACCCGTCGCAAATTTGGTCGAGTCGCTGCAAATGTCGACAGAATTTACCTGGTTTGTGTGTCCGTCGATCGAATCCAAAACCAGTTGGTGGGTCTCTGCATTCCACACCCTGACGTTTCGCCCTGAATTCCACAGTCCACACACCAGCCACTTGCAGTCCGGCGACAGCGCAGCGGCCAGGATCTGATTCCCTGCTTGAAATCCTTCACCAGCCTCGATTCCATCATCTGTACGCCATCGCCGAACTATCCCTTCTTCACCGCCGCTGAGCACTTGTTTACCATCCTTGACGAAAAAAACCGAGTATATGGTACGTCGACCATCGATTTCAATTATTTTTGAGTGGTCTAGAGATCAGTGCGATCTTTAGCACAAGTATCTGCCGATGAGTAGTGCGTACCCTCACCCGTCGACTGCATACCCACCCAGAACACTGCGATACAGGCGAGATGGTGAGAGTACAGGTTCAAGGAGCACGAGTACGCGTGGTTTGTGCATGGCCCACGAGTCGGCATTCCAAAAACGGCTGATCGCAAAGTCACGCAGATAGGACGGTCAATGGCAGTTATGCCATGTGGCTTTCTCACTGGCACTAAAGGGGGGATACCATACTCCCAATGTGCATTCACAACCCAACAAACAGCCTTGATCTACTCGACACCTGCCAAGAATGGAAACAAGGTCAGCATGCATGTTCAAAGACGTGATTATATGACCAAAAACATCGCTATATACTAACTTTCAATTTTGTTCAGATGAAGTGACGCCGGTACTGTTTCACGGACGCTCGTGCGTATTGTAGCACGCCAGATCGAGTACCGTACTGACAACTAGCAGTGCGTGTAATGTGGTTACACCCATGTCCCGGAAAAAAGAACCGGGTATAAAGAGATGGCAAAGCGAGAATGCATATGCTAGACGGATGCAAGAAACAAAATTGTGCATGGTATTTTCTATCACAATATCTCCACAATCTCAGCACGGACATCCTTGGCGAAGTTGATCCGGCGATCGAGTCCTGGAACGACAATTTCATGCTCGGCAGCAACTCGCTTGAACTCTCCATTGGGCTGCTGTTGTAGTAACAACGCGTGGAACGGCTGTTGCAGACGAGCGACGAACCGCAACGCCCGCGTGTAGTCATCCATTGGAACAGCAGGCATGACGTGCAGGGGTGAAGGTGGTGCGGAATCATACTCGGTCTCGGTCTCCGAATCAAATTCAGGCTCATCGTCCGACGTACTCCCCCAAATAAACCCGCCGAGTAGATCGCGCAATTTCTGGATCCACGGATGCACCAAGATAAGCTTGCGTGGCTCTATCAACGAGAGCCTGTTTGACGTCTGAAATTCTACATGGCCGATTCCCGGTACACGAGCTTTGTAAAGGCTCTCTTCACCACTCCCGATATCTTGGACGCCGAGCCTTTTCACTGCAAAGATAATACATGGGAGATGAAGTCGGCGGTTTCCAAAGCGTGCTGGTGGGAAGCGGGTGATTTGATTATGGAGTAACATCGCGTCAGCTGGGGATAGCGAGCTTCGTAGCGCCGCAACGCGCGCATCAATTTCAGTATCTTCAATAGCGGGCGATGTAGGTGGTGTTCGACTATACACGGCAAGAGTGGTAGGAAGACAGCTATTGTACCGGGATGACTTGCCAGCCCAGGCGAGCACTGTCACATCGCCCGAACGAGCGACAATTTCCTCCAGCAAGTGACCCAATGCCGCATCTCTTTCTCCATAATCTGGCCGGATGTCACTTCCAAAAATGCCGATTAGAGAATATGCAATATCTTCTTCCACCGACGCATTGCGCGTTGAGGCCAGTCGCAGTTTTTCCTGCACAGTGAGACTCTCAGGGTTGAAGTCTTTGATAGTTTCTGGAGTAACACCAATGGAATCCGCGAGCTCTTGCATGATCTTGGGGGACTCCTTGTGGTTTTTACGAGTATCTCCGAGGTATGGTTTCCAGTTGCGATCATGAAATCGGATCACCTTCGACGCAAGGAGCTCCTGCGAAGTCCAGGCGCGCGTCATCCAGATACTGTCTTTGAGACTGCCAATATCCAGGAGAGAGTCTACATTTGCAAGATAGACAAGCGTGGCGGCAGATGCTTCGTACCATTTGTACATCATCTTGAGGGATTGGTTCAACACCGTGCTGATCGTTTTATCGATGCAACACGTGTCAGACCACGCCCAGCGGTATCCGTCCTCGCGAACTACTTCGCAGAACTTGCGTAACTTGTCGTTGAGCGGGGATGCATCGAGATCCCAAACAGAACCGGCTAACTGGACATCTTGGTAAGACGGTTCTTTCCCCTCCCACACGTGCGAGAACGTCACATATTGAAAATATTTTACCACTGTCCGTAGAATTTGTCCGTCGTCCAGCTCCAGTGTCATAGAGGAAACCAGTTCCTTGAACGGGAGTTCGGACTTGAATATGTCCATCCGTTGTGGGCCATCGCACAGACGACCGCTCTTGACGTCAATAAGAACAAGCGGGCATATCTTGAGGACGTCTCGAACAATATTACTAATGACTGTCTCAGATCGGGCTGGTGGAATATACTTCTCGCACAGCTCTGTACGATCCGAGTTATGCTATTGTCTCTACCCTCAACAAGTAACACTCACCACGAGTGTCTTGGTCAAGGGAGTCGTCGATGATTGAATGCATGTGGTTGGCCGCGTCAACTGCTTCGTTATAGCGTTGTAGAGCATGTAAAGCCGCATGCCTTCTCTCGTATCCCCACGGACTCTGAGGGTCCGCCTGGATTGCCTGGTCGATGAAATTGAGCCGTCTGAGATCAAGTAGACAAAAATCATACCTCATCCGCGTCCTTCAACGCACCGCCCCACAATGCGAGCATTGCTCTGGCCCTACTTCGCTTGACAAGGAGGTTCGCAGAGTTAGATGGATTGAGGGACAATGCAGTGGAGTATTGCACCACTGCTTCTGTTGGGTTGGACTGCACCACCGCGTCGCCCATGTCTTCGAATGGTTTGACACATTTTTGTAGCTGTTTCTGAACGACAAGGTCAAAGTCTTTAAAGTCCCATGAAAAGATCTTTCGAGTCAGGTTAGTACACACAAGTGCAATTTAAGACGACATTAAAGCAGATAGCATACAAGCGAGATTACTATGACGTGAGGACTTTCTTGTAGTGGGATGGCCTCCTGCGCACGCTTGAATAACTCCACAGCTCGTTTATGGTCACCTTTTCTCAGCGCAATATCCCCGAGAAGGCGGTGCATTTGAGCCTGTACAAGACTTATTCGGTCTCATGTGCAAGTAGCCCCGTCGTTTACGTACCCGGACAGCAGTATAGAGTGCTTTGTAGTGAACGATACGGATCAAATCATCAGTACGAGAAATAGCATCATGATGTTTCCCACACTCAAACAAGAGGATAGCCTGAAGAAAACAAGAAATAGGTGCCAGAGAAGATGAAAGCGATAGGTACATACCTTCATTAACAAGAGGATATTGCTTCCAGTCGAGAGGCCTTCAGTAAACACGAGGTCGAAAGTACGTATAGCCGAGTCGTACGCGTGGCTGCCAATGTGGGCTACTGCGAGTGCAATATGTCCCATAACAGATCGCTGGACCTCAATAGACTTTTGCACGTGAAATCAGTGCAATGTAGGATGTCATATAATCGAAAGTTACCATTCCGGCGTCGGTAATTGCTTTGTTGTACTGTTTTAGGCGACATCGTACCAGGGCACGGTGAGCGAGGGAACGTGCACAATGAAATGCAGTTGGGGGATGTCGTATTTCTTCCGTCAGTAACTTCTCAACACGAATAAAGTCGCCTTGCGTCCATGACTCGAATACTATACTACTTATGTCCATGAGTGGTAACTGCCGGTGGGACACTGCCAGAGTAAATCAGAACAAGAACAGACAAAACATGGTCATATTAATACACTCACAATATAGTGAAATAGGGGGAGTAGTTCACGATGTTTCAGAACCGCTAACTTATAGGAGCGGAGCTACTTACATCTACCGTAATGTGGGAACTCGGAAGGATGTCACGAAGGTTCCTCAAAGTGATTTTCCCCCTCCCTTCTCCCGTCATAATGTAGTCATCACCAGGAGAGAGCGCCATGCACCGAACCTCATTCTTGTGCTCGATCACAGAACCAATTTGTCTTTGCGTGGAGGTGTCCCAAAAGGATAGTGTCTTGTTTGCAACGACTGCAACGAAAGTTTGCTTGTACGATAGAGCGATAGATGATGGGGAGTTCCGTGTATCACCGGGAACAGACCATGAACTAATCAGGGACCCCGAGGCTGTATCAAAGCGCTTGACCTCATTGAATGAGGCAGCAAAAAGTTGAAGACCGTCAGCCGACCAGGCAAATGGCGAGGCTATCCACTGTTTGAACCGACACAAAATATCCAAAAGCTGCTGGCCATTGTCGCTGTTGTAGACTCGGATTGACTTGGAATCGGTCGTGACGATGCGGTCACCGTTTGGGGAGAACCGAATCGCCTCCACGTGACTGTCGTGTTGCAGCGGTCCGGCGAGTCGTTCACCAGTTGACATGTTCCAGATAAACACGTGCCTGTCGACCCCACCTGTAGCAAATTTCGTAGAATCGGGAGAAATGTCAACAGAGTTTACTTGGTTCGTGTGGCCATTGATGTTCAAGACCTTTTCGTGGGTGCGCATATCCCATACCCTTACACTTGAGTCTGCGAGCGCACATACCAGCCACTTGCCGTCCGGAGATGGCACGGCAGCAAAGGTTGTGTCTCCCGCTCGAATTGCTTCACCGACCTCGTATCCGTCCCCTACTCGCCATCGCCGAACGATTCGTTCACGGCCGCCACTCAATAGTTGCCTGCCATCTTCTGCAAAGCAGACCGAGTTTATTTCACTGTGAGTATCGATTTCGATCAATTTCAAGTGATCTGGAAGTCGATCGGTCATCACGACGGTCCTCGCGAGTGATTCTACAACTGTGCGTACCCCCTCTTGTCGACTGCATACCCGTCTAGGATGTACAAAAACAGGCAGGATAGTGGGAGTATGGATCAAGGAATGCAAGTACATGCTGTTTCCTCGTGGCGCAGGTAATGTATGTTCGTGCTGTGTAATTATGGAAAACTTGGCCTTCACAGCCTCAGGTGAGTCAGGTCTAGTTTGTGCCTCGCTCCCCGCAAAACAATGGTTGTTGGGTTGTCACTAGTATCCAAGGGGACCCAGGTAATGGACGAACGGATCCAGTTTGTGGCTGAAGTGACTTACGCGCCCCACCGTCCACGCGTGCAAGTTTCAGCACTCGGTGTGTGGGATCTCGAATGGGTCGTCGCATTGCAGTTGACAGACTTTTTTTTTGCGAAGAAGGCGAGACAAGTACTGCCTCTGCTGGGACTCAGAAACTCACCTCCCAGTGTTTGCCTCGAAATTCGAGAAACGTGACCGCTTGTGTAGTAGAAAAATTTGCATTTGTTGTGATGACCAAATACAGCTCTTTGGCCTCGCGGGTTTCGCTCGGGGCAGCTCGCCCTGCTCTTCTAGCCGACCGGGGAGCTAGAGTTAGCAAGCGATTGTCACGCATGTCGGACCGTCACCAGCTTTGACCGTCGGTGCCAGGACCGAGTCCATTGACTGCATCTAACTGGTACTTCAAATGGTCCAAGTACTGGCTCGGCCGCTGCTAGTCCAGCAGCCACCGATCGAGCGGCCACGGGTCACTCCTGGTAAAGAAACACGACCACGAGATTGGGTATAATCGTGAGTGTGAGTATCCTTTTGTGCATTGATTGCGACAATACCATTATTGTGCGGGGCAGAACATGTAGATTTCGCCAGTTAAATGTCATTATTTAAAGCGTCCTTTATATTCTTCGCTTTCCACGCCATTTATGTTACCCTTTCGTTCCCTTCCCATGTAATTGCCTTCTGAAGTCAGGTCATGCTGGTACCTTCCATCTGGGAAGCTTTTTCATATCCCTTTGACGAAGCGCTGCACCTGGCCATTGGGAGACACGTCCGACTGGATCTCCCCGCAGTACTTTCGACAACAGAAATCATTTCAGAACTGTTACTTGCTGGTTAAACTCGCTACGGTGGGTCACTTTACCCGATTCTGTATA
>JBBPKE010000027.1:5485-61354 GCA_038089095.1 Tylopilus orsonianus | reverse complement strand
GAAATGAACTATATGAGGTGTATCCCCATTAGTACTAATTAAATAAAATGGTGGAATTCCTGAGCAATAACTCAAGCTACAAAGGAATTACGTAATAAGATCTTAGCTCATGCTGGTAGGACCAGTACTCTCATGAGGAACTAAGTCATTTAAAGTCTGAAACTATACAGAGCTTAGGCAAGAAAGTGACACGGTCACGTGATGCGAAAGCTGACTAAGCCATGAAATCGTTACAGCACGAGGAGACCTGCCACCAGGACTGTAAGGTATCCTAGTCTCTCTTGCCCTTATTGGGGCCACTTTATGATATAAAAAAGGGTAGGCAAGTGCCCCTAGAGAAACATAGCAAAGAAGTCCTATATAAGCCTCAGGTCCAGCTGTAGCTGACCTTTAATGCTGGGTCAAGTGAAGATGTAGTGTAAGGGTGGGTAGTGGTAAGTTTAGTCTTATGAAGCCAACAACCCAGTTTACACTGGAGTTCCTGAGCTCACACAAGTACTAACTTTCTAAGACTAGAGATTTGGGCTAGAAAGCCACAAAGACTAAACTGGAGTCTTTGGGCATTGATTGACAGACATTATATACTAGTACAGGTGAGTACCCTACCAGTTGTTATGTAAGCTATCTTTGTAAGATTTTTATAATAAAGTTTAATGTATCAAAGCATTGCTGGCAATGCTCATCAGAAAGTTCTGATGGAAGAAGCAGTAATTAAAAGAAGTGCTGCTTTATCAGCTTTAGAAGTTCAGAAACATGCACAGCACAGAAATTAAAAGGCCTCATGGCCACTTATCCCCTTTTGGTATCTTTATCTGCACATTAAATCTGCCTTTGTGATTTCTGAACTTTAAGCAATTCTCTTAGTCACGTGCCTTGTCACGTGTGAAGCGATTATGTCAGTGATTCGCTTCACCAACCTATGGTATTCACTATGCCTATGAGAAATGCCCTGCCCAAATTCCCCTGGATCATCAGCATGATCCCTGTGCTCTGATGTGGTAAATCTTGGCTGCTCTAAATGTTTCTCTTCTCTCCAGGTTTCTCACAAGGCCAAAGCCAACTGGAAAGTAATCCACATATGAGAGATGCTTAATTACCTTATCACTAAGCTTCCGGAAGTGAAGGACAGTGAATTCAAGAACAGCACATGGAATCAGGTTTCAAGTCATGAAGGCCAAGTTCCTTGTGGCAAGTGGCAAGGGAAAAAGGACTGCAGATTCTTGCAAAGGGAAATTTGGTTAAGTCAGTCTCAAATTGATTATCGAAAAGGTTGGGCTTGATACTAATGGTGATTACAGCTCAAGGACAACTATGCTATTGTTCATCAACTCAAGGACCGGATCGAGAAGACGAGAAACTCACCTGGACGAGCCCGAGAAGCTCGAGGCAAAGCAGATGGCCGGAACGGTGAACCGCACTTACCAGGTGACGACCACACTTAAAGGAAATACCCTGCAAATGTCAGGAACGAGCGCGACGACGAAACGGACTCACCGAGACAAGATACCGCGCCAGGAGGTCGAAGGGTCAAAGGACGCGAGCTGGAAGGCGACGGGGGCAATATACCGCACCAAACGGATGAAGTTGGACTCGGAGACGATGGGAGACGACTGCGAATGGACGGCGCAACGAGCGGCGCACGCAGCGACTCGAAACAAGTCAATACGAGATCACTAGCTGGCATCAAGTCGAGTCGGCGCGATCGCAACCAGCTCAAGACAGCGCACGCACCTAGGCCGCCTACTCCACTCCAAAGTAACCTCCGACGACTTACCGACAACGAATCAAATCATCACCTGGAAAAGTCAATCGCGCGAGATTGACATACGAAGTCGTATGGTCAGGTAGAGACCAAAACGGGCAGTCCGGACGCATCACGCAGGTCGATAACGGACTGAAAACTGTGAATATGGATCACCGAGGCGCGATTTGCAATCGCAACGACGCCAGAGTCGAATGAGTCGACCGAGCGCGCGCACAAATGGCGCAAGTGAGCCGCGACTTTCCAAATAGGGCAATCACGCCAGCGCCAGGATGCGACGCAACCGCAAGTCGATTCACGGACACAACGGACACAGAATTATATTCGTTTTACTGGAATAATTTCAGGTATCATTTATTTTAATTTACCTTTAATTTACCTCTGTGCAAGCCGCATACTCACAAACCCTACCTCTTTTAGGAATATACCAGGATAAAGGGGGGGGCGACTATCGAGCACTATACTCAGTCGTGTTCAGGAAACAACGGACTATGGTATTCACCTATCGAGCACTATACTATGGTACTAGTTAGCTCGAGTAGGTAATAAGTGTAAGAAGTGTTAACTCACCTCAGTCGTGTTCAGGAAACAACGGACTGAGGTGATCATGTCGAAAACCAATGTCTTATATACGCACAACTAAGGGGATGAAACAGAAGTCAAGGCAGGTGTTTCGTATACACAGGTCAAATGATCTATCGTCTAAGAAACTGTTGAAAGGGGCGAGAAAAGTGTCAAAAAGTCAAAGATAGTAGTAAGGGGCTAGAAAGACCATGGCAGGTTTGCCATGCATGCCTGCGCTGGTGCCGCTCGTGGCTGCGCGCGTGCTTGCAATTTCCAACAACCTCGTGTTTGAAGGGCAGTGTTGGAGTATTTCCGTATATATACATGATAGCTTACCTAAGCGTAGCTACATCGCACCATAGTTAGTTTTATAGTTCTTTCAGTAATTTACTGAGGATTCCAACAGGTAGCTATAGTACCAATAATATAAGTGACTTACTGAGGATTCTAACAGGAATAAGCCCTGCTAACAACATCATCATGGTCGCCATTGAGCAGCAGTATTCTCCGGCTGCTCCGGAATGGTCTACCTCAAGGCTGGTCGACCCAAATACCATCCCACCTTCTCCACCATCAAGTCGTGTGCCATCGTTGTCTACTTCTTCCCACTCCAGTGCTATTACAAGTGTGAGCCATGGGAAGCGAAAAGCAACTCCTAAAAGTTCCGTTACCTCTGATGTCTCCCACAAGCAATCCCACCCTCAGTCACTTACTGCTCAGGCACAGATAGAGGCCAGTGCAGCATTGCAGGGTATAGCTGCCATGTTCAGGGTCCTTACAGATATGGTCGCAAACAATTCTGGTCGAGAAAGCGACTTCAGCCAGGCGATCACACTTCTCACTACCCACACCGAACTTTCTCCCCGCGATATCATCGAGATCGGTGATTTCCTTGCTCATAGGGACAATGTTAATTACGTCACAGTTTTCCGTAGTATTACAGATAGAGATACACGAAAGTTATGGCTAGAGATCAGGCTGCGGGAGATTCGGTCGATACGTGAACAAGGACAATAGTGTAGAATTGTAAGAGTCGTCGATCCAACGAGTTACAATACGACCTTCATTTCATGCGCGGCTGCTGTCCTTCAATTCCGTTCATTCTAATTTTGCACGGCGGCTTCGTTCTCGTATTCGCTTCCACTGCCCACTCCACCGAGCATTCCATTGCCATCTACTTAAGGCACACGGGCTGCAACCATGATTCGTTGCTCACTCACACGTACGACCCGATGTCTCCAAAAGACCTTCCTGCTACCTCACCACTATTGTCTCAGCAGCTGAAATCGCAAACTGATCAAATCCTTGCAAACTTGATAAGGATCAACTACAATACCATATTCGCCCACACCGCATCCGAGCTCGATGCATTCCGCGATGCCGTAGGGTGTGGCGTAGATAGTATGGATGATGCCATCCTCTCGGAGACATTTCGCAATACCGTCCAATTCACGACGTACGACACGTACGCATCGTTGTCCGCGAGGTTCCTCGAGAAACCCTGTAGGGAGAGTGCGGTGATCAACCTGTTTTCCCCGGGTCTGCCTGATTACCTCGTGCGCACTAGCTCGACGTCTGGAGGGGCCCCAAAGTATTTTCCCAGATTCAGCCTTTCATCTGGATTTCCGGCACCTCCTCTCCACGTTGAAAAACACACCATCGCACACTTGTTTTGCCTCCGGTGCGACTCGTTTGATGTCACTGATGAGGATGACCGTCTCGTGAAGAAGATCTACATGAGCTCTGCGACAGGGATAATCCAAAGAGCACCTTTGAGTCTGGATCCTGACAAGGACGGAGAAAAGATGGTGACATTCGGTATGATGCATCAGCATACCTAGAGCCGCATGCCGTGCTTACCATCCTTTCGCTAGTATCCGACTACACTGCGCCGTATGCAGCTAGCTTTATAAAGACCTGGCGCTCTTTCCTTCTCATACAGGCATTGTTTGCCATCAATAGCAAGTCCCTCAAGTCTATATGTACGGCATTTATCAACTCGTTCGTGGACATGATGCGTCACCTCGACGCGGAGTTCGACATGATCATGGACTGTGTTGCGAACGGTACTATCCCCAATTTAGAGGGGGTAGCCGAGGTTCGATGTTACTTGGAGGTTGGTATGGAACGCCGAGGTCCATTGTAGTTGTCTGAATGATGACTAGCCGAATATTACCCCAAATCCAGAACGTGCCGCCGAGTTGCGCAGCATCGGCCGTCCCTCTTCTCGACCGAGCTGGTGCAGTTTCGTTTGGCCAGACTTGCGTTCAATTACAGGTATTGCAAGTGGTTCCTTTGCATCATCCATCCCACTAGTGTGTTTGTCGTTCGGATATCTTCTACGGGTCCCCTCACTGTTCGTGTGTAGGCTCAACGGTTCCTTGGCCCTGACGCGAATATACTCCCTTATTGCTATGGAAGCTCGGAGGGTTTGATTGCTTGGCCTCACAGCCCGCTCGAGTTGAACCAGTTCAAGTTGAGGAAGGAACTCATCATCGAGTTCTTGGACATCAGCAAGAGTGACTCAATTGGCTCTGTCACACCTCCTGTGGGTACTTGCTATGAGAAGTTCTTGGGTCGTGCTGACAATGATAGTGGGAGGTTAAGTTGGGAAAACGGTATGAGATTGTCTTGACAACCCTGGAAGGCCTGTGGCGGTATCGTCTCGGCGATGTTGTTGAAATTGCTGGATTTGATCCAACAGACGGTACCTCTGTCATTAAATTCATCGAGCGCCGAAAGTAGGTGTTTCATGGGTTCCCTTTTATCTTCTGATTTATCTTTAGCAGTGTTGCCATCCGATTCCCATACTTTTTGGTCACTGAACAAGAATTGACGTCCGCAATGTCGTCTGTAGCGGCGGACGTCTTGGGTAATATTGTCGATTGGACCGCAACAATTGATGATCGGAAACTCCCTGCCACGGTTGGCTTCTTTGTCGAGCTTACCAGTGAGGAGGGTGAGGGATCATATTTCTTTGTTGTGGCTATTGGTGATACAAGATGTGTGCCGCTGGTGTTCCTATAGTTGCCGATTTTACACTTGCAACGGAACAGATGCTTGCAGCTCTGGCACGGTTAAACGAGAACATTTCTTGGAATGTTGAACGTGGATGGTTAGGCAAACCAACCATCCGGATCGTTAAATCCGGGACCTTCAGCGATTACCGCCAGCTGAAAATCGAGGAAGGCATGGATACGTTTGGCATGGCACAAATAAAGATACCTGTGGTCTTGTCCAAGACTCCACATGTAGCCTGGTTTTCGAATCGGGTCATCAAGGAGTTGTGAGCCCGGCCGTGAAAGAATATATACATTTTTGGTACGCTTCCCTGCATTTGATTCATGTGCGTCTTCCCTCTACACCCAACGAAGCGTAAAAGAGTATTAGAATCCCATCATTTTTCTTGTCGTGTACGCAATATATGCCGTTTATGCCTTGATCTAACCGTTGCACAGAGACATGCGTGTCATGCACCTGCAATACTCCAACTGCCTAGACGGAATTCAATGAGAACACAAATACGAGTAGCAGCAGTGGAGGAGCTATATGTCGTAGCCTGCAATGGGATGGGTATCCTCAACTGGTTCTGACATTGGGACCCTTTCGGCAGCCAGCGGCATTGAGCGTGTTGGTCTTTCGGCGGAAGTACATACTACGGATTGGGACGGGTCAAGCAAGCATGGACCCCGGCAATTGAACTTCACATCGAGAAACTGCTCGCAAGGATTTTCGAGACGTCGCATGCTATGCGCGGTTCGACACTCGCTCAAGTCTACTAGCCTCGCTATACAGTTCTCGTTCATTCGGTCCGTCTTGTGCGCAGACAGACTCTCGCACTCGGACACTGACCTTCTACGCGCATGCTTTGAGTCCACCGACGAGCATGCAGCTGCTGATTTCCGTTTGCCGTCACATGGGACTTCAAGTTCGGGCTCCAATGGGAGACGTTCAGGCACTTCCGACGTCCTTTCAGCCTGTATATCGATCACGCTCGCCTTGTTGAAAGGATGCTGTGCGAAGGTTAAGTGGAACTATAAGATCCTCAGTAGATGTCAAGGTACTGAGGAAATAAACTAGGAGACTATAGCAAAGTGTACGCTCTAAGTTTATGTAATGTTTACCGTATATGGAAAGCTAAAGCGCGCTGGTCAAGTTTACAACACGCCTATGCCCACCCAACCATCCACGGAAGCGAAGCATGTCGCTACCTACAAATTCACCTGAAACAAGGCGGCGAAGTACTCATCCCTCCGATTCCGTGCATATGTTTGCTGTTCCTTTCCATTTATGTCGATTTGCATTTCACATTGGTATTTCTATATTTACACCCACGTCCGTTCCTTGCTCCCGGGGCCTCGTGTGGTCGTGCACGAGTAACGCGGATTTACCAATATCAAGTGTCTTAAGATTTCTAGCTGCACCGATGTGGCAGCCTCTCTTCTCCCTCGAGCTAGTAAGTCTTGAGACGGTGTACATCCAGACAATGCACATGGTGTTCCTCAATTCATCTCTGAGGGTGGTGCGCATTCCTGGTGTGGAGTTCGACATGGCCGTAGACTGCATCATCCAGGTATGCCGTCTGCTTCTCTTCACTGTTCCGGTATACTAGGCTCCATAGTTTCTTAGTGGTGGTACTCCCGTCATCGGATTCGTCGAGCGCCAAAAGTGGACGCGTCACATGTTTCATATTCAGTATCATTAACCGGACCCACCTGTGGCAGCGCCGTCATCCGGCTCACACGGATTCGCCTCGGAGAAACGAACCTGGAACCTGCAATATCATCCATAACGACGGGTGCCTTTGTCGACTGAACCACACAACGGATGACCGGAGTCCCCTCTGCCATGATTAGCCTCTTCGCTGAGCTTATTGGTGATAAGGGCGAAGCTCTGTATGTCCCTCGTCCTGCTAGGCTCATTAAACTTCAGGGCACGTGCGATTGGAGTATTTCAGCAGATGTCGGTTTTGCGCTCGCCAGACCTCACGGGATGCCCTTACACAACTAAATAGGAGTCTGCGAACGAGGATTATTCAGAAAGCCGATGACTCGGACAATGAGACTCGGGACATTCGGCAAGCTCCGCCAGCTGACATGTGAAGGTGGCGTTTTTGGCCCGGGACAAGTACAAATATCCGTCTTGTTGCCCAGGCCTGCATATGTAACCTGACATTCGAGTCGGGTTGTGAAGACGATATGAATTGCATTGTGAACGAGGTCGTACCAACATGATTAATAGAAAGTTGATGAAGGAAAACTGCATGAGAGTGCGAAGACACATCTGGTTGCTGTGCAGTCCGAGCCAATGTTGGAATATAACTTAAGTTGCTCAAACATGTCAGTCGTGCAACTTGGGCCACTCTAGACGTTTGACTAGCCCTTTCCTTTCCTAGCGATTCGCTTTGAGATCGTTTTCTTTATGACGGCCAACTTCGTAGTGAGGGTTGGTGTACTGTACATGCATACATCCATTTTACTGAAAAGATTGCAACCGGATACAGGGTATCAAACCCTTTCTACAACATGCATTTCACTTGCACTTGAAATTCGTCCGATAGTCAAGGCACGGTGTTGAGCGCCTGCTCAAAGTCGGCAATGATATCATTTATGTGTTCAATTCCAACAGCGACCTGTGTCCTTTGATGTAAACAACCTTCCAATACGACTAGAATTACACGCACCCGAATGAGATCCGGCGTCACACCGGCAGACAATCTCTCTTCCTCGGTCAATTGCTCGTGCGTCGTCGTTGCAGGGTGGATAACGAGCGTCTTGGCATCACCTACGTTAGCAAGGTTGCTGGCCAGCTGGAGAGTGTCCACTGCTTTGCTCGCGACTGTATGGTCTCCCTTGATACCGAAGCTCAGCACACCCCCGTACGCATTAGAGCGGAGGAGTTTCTTGGCCTCTCCGTGGTAAGGGTGATTCTCGAGGCCTAGGTACGAGACCCATGCAACTTTTGGGTGCTTCTTAAGCCAACTGAAAGTCTGCATGTTAGCATAGCATTTTGAAGGAAGAGAAGCGTGGCGCACGCTGCTAGCGCAAGAGCGTTATCGCAGTGTCTTTGACCGCGTAGACTGAGTGTCTCAAGACCTTGAATAAGGAGGAAGGCTCCAAAGGGATTCAACGCAGGGCCGAGGTCACGCAATAGTTCTACGCGAAGTTTCACCGCAAACGCGATTGATCCAAACGTCTCACTGAAGACCAGTCCGTGATAACCCTCCGAAGGGGACGTGAACGAAGGGAATTTTCCACTGCGAGCCCAGTCAAATTTGCCTGCGGCGAGAATGAGTCAAGTTATCAGTGAGTAGAGAATATTTACATACCCGAGTCGATGACAACGCCTGCAATCGTGGTCCCGTGACCCCCGATCCACTTCGTGGCGCTGTGAACTACGAAACTGTTAGTGGAATACACATTTTCTTCCGGTCTGTGGGCCCACCGACGATGTCCGCGCCAAAGGAGATTGGTCGGATGAGGTATCCTCCCATTCCGAAGGTATTGTCCACAATCAACGGGATGCCGTGATCATGTGCTACCTGATACCACCGCAGAGCGTCATTCCAAATGGATGCTTCCTGTTTGATTTGCTTACCTTGGCGAGCTCTGGGAGAGGGGCAACGTTGTATTTTGGATTACCAATGCTCTCGACATAAATAGCTTTTGTCTTCTCATCAATGGCCGCTTCGAAGTCCTTGGGATCGTCTCCATCGACAAATTTGACACCAATCCCATATTTCTTGAAGGTCACTGCATACTATATGTGATGACATATCTGGGATGAATATTTGTCTCAAACCTTTAAATTGATTGTATGTCTGACGAGATATGATCAAAATGAGTCAGATCAGAACAAACGAGATTGCACGCGTACCCCGCCATAAAGATAAGATCTAATAAGAGACCGGCATGTTGAAAAATTAGATGTCAGAGATGCATTCGATGCAGACGTACGTCGACACAATATTGTCTCCAGAATCTGCGATGGTTGAAATGGTTAGGAACTGCGCCGATTGTCCAGACGCCGTTGCCACCGCAGCTGCACCTCCCTCGAGTGCTGCAATACGGTTCTCAAAAACCTCCTGAAAAGCAAAGGAGACGTGTCACGGGGCAGTGTGGCGCGGTATTGATGCAGACGCACGACCGTGGGATTCCCGATACGGGAATAGATGTGTCCAAATGCTCTGCGAAACGATCAGTTTGGCTCGAAGTCACCGCAGTCGGCGATACACCGGCGCACCTCAAACCAAAGAGATCGGCTCCGTGCTAGTCATCATCTAAGTGCACGATCATTTCGCAACGAGAATCCGGGACAGCTTACTGCAGAGTTGTTGAAGACGAAACTGGTGGACGCGTAGATGGGAACTGCGCGAGCCTTGGTGGTGGGATCGGGAACTTGACCAGCGTGGAGCTGCAGGGTTTCGAATTCGAGTTGTCTGCGGACACCGTCGGCACGTGTCCGATCGCTTGGCCGGCAGATCGTTGGTCGTAGGACTCACCTGTTTGGATCAGCCATCACGGTTCACAAATGAGCGCTTGAACTTGCGATAAGCTTGAAAGTGGGTCAGGCCGAGTCACATCTATATAAATGTGAGGCTGGTGTGGCGTGTTTAATTTCCGGCATTGCATGTAATCACGCCATCCGGGGAGAGATCACAAGGAAGTCAACTGAGCGGGCCGGTTTTTGAATCGAAGACTTCGAATCAGACGTTTTAATTGCCTCCCCCTCGGTCAACTGAACCCAGATAGTAATCACATTGATTCCAGCAGCTTTCTGAACCTTTCCACATCAAGTTCGCTCGCTCAGCAGCTGAAGTCATTGCACAGAGTACTTGTCTGGAAAACCCATACATGTTCGTCACGGTGGTGCAAATCCCGCAACTTCCGTTATAGACCGTGAAAGAACATGTGCGATGCCTTTCCCAGATTTGATCAACCCTGGGATTGGTTCTAGATACTGGTTATTTATGTAATACCTCCCTTCCAAGTTCATCGTTGTGTTACAATTATCGGCACACTCTGAAAAGATTGAATTCTGCATCAGAACACAAACGAAAACAAGCTACTCATACATTACAGATGTGATGCACGCTGGAGTTATTGACCGTGAAAAAATAATATTGACGGGGAACAGGTTTAGCAGCTGACTTAACATCGCTAATCTCAACCACGTGTCATCTTACACGCCGGTCTTAGCTCCCACAAAGAGTGTTCTCATTAGTGCTAGCCTTCCCACTCCAATGTACTCGAATCGCCTGAGGGCAATCGGGTATGATTGGGTCAGGGGTGCAGCCAAGATGAAGAGAAGGAGGGCTCTCCACCAGCTGCTGCTCTGGTTATACGGCTTCCAGCTGACACAAACCTGGTGCTGCATATCCTCCTCGATAAATAGGAATGGTGTCGTGTGGGGGTGGTAGAGGTACCACGAGCGTGTCGTTCTCCGGTGTAGGAAATCAGAACATATATAGTATTTACTTACAGTGTCTAAAATAGGAAATGCACAGCATGGCATAATATTTACTCAACCTGTTCCCCTCAACATGCTCACTTTACGACAAGATACTGAGCTTGTTCAAGGACTGGAGGTCAGTAGAATGGAGTAGCATAGTCCACAGATGTAAACTTGTGATGTATCAAGCTCCGTAGCACAAAATCTCAAAAAAGTACTGTACAATTCATTTTTTGATTCATAAGCTCTCGAAACAAACAGATTATGTTGAATGAAAGTTAGCAGACAGCACAACTAACCGTTCTAATACCTGGTGCGGGCACCCTTGGCCTCTAGCAATGCCTGAACCCTATCCGGCAGACTCTCATATAACTCTATGATGTAAGCAGTTATCCTCAATGCTCCCTCACTTCATAGCAGAGTCTGCCACCCTCAAACTTCAGGCGGGTCATTGGTGAACCAAAACGAGTTTATCGTAAGCGGCCGTCATAGTTGCTCGGTCACGGTAATTCTAAGAGAAACCCGCCGGATGCCCGAGCCGGATGTGAGTAAAGAATTTCAGGAGGGAACAGGTATGACCTAGTAGGCGGATGATCAATCAAGGGCACCGTGAATGTGGGAGTTCAGATATTCGAAATTGCCTGCAAGAGTTTTGCCGCAGAGCTGGCAGATGCAACAATGCCACCGAGCAGATAGCCATGCTATGCCGAGAAATCTGTCAACTGTAAAAACTAGGGGAAGATAAACAGATTGTGGGTGGAAGATATTAGTACGCAAGAAGTGTGTTGTATTATGACGTGATGTTGGAAATCAAACCCTCGGCTTCCACATCGACAATCCAACTCAGAGTCGTGTTTACATTTGTATTCTGGCACTGCAGTCCGGGTTGCTCGGCAATTGACTCCTTAACGATACTATGATAATACGCCGACTCCCAAGGATACAGCTGCTCAGGGACTATGGAGCTCAGGTCCACAGGTCGTACCTCACTCAAAAATACGAAAGGAGGGGTAAGCCTTCATTTTATTTGTCTCCTCCCGTCACCACATTCTGTTAGTGTCCACGGTCTTACCTCAGTTCCCAGGTCATATGTACATTAGGTACCTCATCACATCTTGCGCAACTTAGTGCGCATGTGGCACATCCGGATGACATTAGTTTACATTGGATGGAATGTGGGGTGGCTCCCCGGCTACCATGGTACAACAGTGCGCGAGCTGAGGAAGGTGTCAACTTGGAGGCGTGCCAAAATAATGAGCAGTCACTTCAACATCACCAATGTACGACGAGCATGTTTCTGTCACATCAGGGCTATCCAGCCATGCTGCAGGTAGTATGGGTCAGTATCAGCACATACCCGCTTGGGGCATGGGATCCACATGCGCGCTGTTTGTCAGCTGACCCGCGGTGCCCGTGGGCAGTTCTATGCGGTGGAGATAGGTCAAAGCCGATTATGTTATCGATGGGGTTTGTTCCTATACCTGTTTAAAGCCAGTGAGATGGGAATCATCGTGTACAGTAGGTGCAATTGCTGGACCTCGCATATCTACCAAGTGCCTTAAACCCAATGAAGAAAGCCAGAGGGATTTATTCAACATAATATTTTATAAAAACTACATGGGAAGTGCCGACTCTGTCGGCGAAACATTGCTTGGCATCTTTGTATGCACATGGGGATGAAGGAGATGCTTAAACTCCGGATCGTTGGGTTAGACTCACCCATTGATGTGAATGGCAAAACGTGTTCGCTACATTATGGTAGTGCCGGATTGGATTGTAGTCACGCGTCAGAGTCTTCGGGGTCAATGGTGGCACGCCTGCGCCAGTTGAACATGAAGAGCTCAGGGCACTAGTATTTAACGGATAGGTCCTAAAGAATCTTACAGTGGTCATACTATCCCCTCCCACACGAAGTAATTCCGGTCATAGATTCATGCATTGTATGTGAAAATGTATTCACCCCGCAATGAACCTGGGGTACACGTCCTGTACATCATGGCAACGCATTGGTGAGATTTCCAAGTTAATGCGTGCACATGTATGCAAATTATCTGATCATTTAATAATCCATTTGAAGTCCCAGGGTTCCGTGTGTGGTGCTCCTTACCTGATATATATCGAGCCCGGGGTCAGCTTCGATATCATGATCTATGTCCATTTATCCATCGTTGGTACGTTTGACTCTTTACGGTTCCCACATTTTTCGGGAGTTTCAACTCCATTTTGCTGATATTTGCAGCATGCATGGACCCCGGAACAATGATCGGATATCCTGACGAAGGCAGATCACGAGAAGTTGGTCCACGGGCCATCCACGAACTGTGTCGGAAATTCATTGTGGTTATGCGTGAATCGGTTGGTGTTCTGTGTTATGGGCCAGTGATCAATCTAACCGTACCTCAGGCTTGCGTTCCCTCGGCGTTCTGTTTCCACCGCAGGAGAGGCACAAAGCAGTGTAAAGGTTGTACGGAGTCTTCGGTTGATCAATGAGGCATCACTTTCATTTTATAATGTGCTGTGCCGGTGACCTGGTAAATTCAAGTTTGGATACAGTCTGGTGACTATAAACCAGGCATGAAACAATTATGTTTTCCGCCCCTTCCTGATCTGATCTGAGAAGCTTATGAGCTCAGAACAGGAGGGGTCCCATGGAAACATATAAAGTCGTAGACTTTGTCAGTGAATTAATGGCAAGCCTTACTTCCTCTCTGAAAATGAATGGCGGTACGTCCCCTGGTCTTGGTCGATTTGCCTCAAAATGCCGTGGGGCTCCCGAAAGGCGGTCCGGATGGGTAAAATTTCTTGTATACTTTACTCTTTTTTTTTTTCAACCACATCTCCCCAGTCCTCCGTATCCGTGGAGCTTTATAAAACAGCGCCACCCACATTTGGGCACAATATGCGCACGCTGTTCGGATTTGATCCCAGTTATGTTAACCTCAACAATGGTAGGTCTCCTGCTGTTAGAAGAGATTCATCATATCAATATCCTCAGGTTCCTATGGGGCACTACCTCTTCCTGTCCGTGCATTCTGCGATGAGATGAATGACGATGTGGAATCCAACCCTGACAAGTTCATGAGGACTAATTGCACCTATCTTTTGGACAGTGTCCGAGAACGTGTTGCTAAGCTTCTTGGAGCGGAACCTGAGGAATGCGTTATCATTAATAACACATCAAACGGCCTCGCGACGGTCCTGCGCAACTTCACATACAACGAAGGGGATATTTTGATCGGGGGTGCGGCATCATCTCTGAAGTTTTACTCCGATCTTACCGTTCAGCTTAGCAACGACCACATATGGTTCTATATGCCAAACGCTCAAGTATCTCGCAGATACTCCACCTCATCCGACTTTGTCGGTCTTTAATCTTCAATTCCCAACCACGCGCGCGGAAATCATTCAGGATTTCAAAAAGCACATCAAGCAGCTAACAAAAGCAGAAGGTATAACAGGAAAAAGAAAGATTATCGCAGTCATTGATACAATCGCTTCTAATCCTGGAGTGTTACTCCCCTGGAAAGAGATGGTAGCGATTTGCCGAGAGGCCAGCGTAATCAGCGTCGTCGATGCTGCTCACTCGATAGGTCAGGAGCTAGACCTAAACTTATCCAAGGCACAGCCAGACTTTTGGGTTTCGGTATGTACTCTTGTACCCTTTTTGACGTTGTGGTGAAGCTTTCCCCCTTAAGAACTGTCACAAGTGGCTCTTTTCGAAGAGGGGAAGTGCTGTTCTTTATATCCCGAAGAGGTTTGAGAAATTGCCTGGATCCACGCTTTCTGACTGCTGACACTGAGAAAAAAAAGAAATCAACATCTCATTAAGTCACCGATCCCCACGCCTTTGACTTACAGGTCTCCTCACGACGATAGTTACAAAGGTCCCCAGACCTTTTCCAAGCTCTTTGACACAAGGCACTTTGAATGTGCATATCAACACTGCCTTTGTTACCGTCTTGTTGAAAATTTTGTTGTAGGGACTGGGACCATCGATTACGTCCCGCTGCTGAGCATCGGTGCAGGTCAATACACTTTCTGCTCCTCGCCAAACATCGTTACTGACACTCGTGCAGCGATCAAATTCAGAGAATGGTTGGGCGGAGAACACAAGATTAATGCATACACCCATGCTCTCGCCATTGCGGGTGGAAAGTACTTGGCGGAACGCCTCGGTACAAGCGTCTTGGACCCAGACGGCGAATTCACGCTAAATATGGTTGGTGGAGAACGATGCTTCTTGTACTCCCACACTGCTCAACATGCTCATATAGGTCAACGTGGAACTACCCATTCCGGAAAACATTGAATCGTCCGATGAGGTTCACCAGATTTTTTTTGATACATTGATGGTCGAATGGCAGACATATGCTCCGACATTCAAACACAACAAGAAGTGGTGGGTTAGATGCAGCGCGCAAATTTGGAACGAGGTTTGTACCAATGGATTATTACCCTTTTGTCACTGTTCACCCTAGCTTTTAGATGTCCGACTTTGATATGATCGCAGACGCCCTGAAGGATGCTTGTGCCAAAGTGAGGGCATTTGCAACGCAAAAAAATGAGGCGCACAAGGACAATAGAGTATCGCACTTGTAGGTGACACGCCTGAAGAATTGTACGAGTCCTAGAGTATAGGATAGCAAACCGCGAATTGGGTTCCAGTACAGTTTTCGTATCATCACCATCCAAATAACATAAACCTGTTCTTGTTTTACAACTCAACACTGAGTCCAAACCATCAAAATTAGCTCAACTTTTCGTTGAGCGTCTGAGGCATTTGTCTGGCCATTGTTGTGTGAGCACGCTTCAGAGGAGATTCCAACGTCCACAACACTAATAATGTACTGTATTATCGGACTTCACGTGGGATTACCTCACGACAAGCATCCCACATTATCGTGAGACGTAGGCCAGCAAGTACTTCTCTCGTCGTACAAACAATCATTGGTTTCAAACTATTGGTGCTATATTCACTACACGTGCGCGACTGCTCACTCCTCCGGCACACTCTCTAGCGCCTGCTCAAAATCGGCAATAATGTCGTGGATATGTTCGATCCCCACCGCGATCTACACCAATCCCGTGTCAGCACCCGTGAATCATGGCCCGCAAACAGGCAAGGCCCTCCTCACCCGAATCAAATCCTCCGTCACCCCCGTTGCTGCACGTTCCGCCCTTGTCAACTGCGAGTGCGTCGTCGACGCGGGATGAATCACGAGCGTCTTGGCATCCCCCACGTTGGCGAGGTTGCTTGCCAATGTGAGTCCGTCGACGACCCGGCGCGCAACGTCGAGGTCGCCCTTGACGCCAAAGCTGAGCACGCCGCCAAAGGTGTTTTCCCGCAGCAGCCGCTTTGCTTCCGTGTGGTACGCGTGGTTGGGCAGGCCGGGATACGATACCCACACGACCTTGGGATGGTTTTTGAGCCATCTACGATGCGTGTTCAAACCTGCACACACGATACACACATACACACAAAAAAAAAAAAAACTGACCTGGCCAGAGCAAGGGCGTTATCGCAGTGTCTCTGAGCGCGCAGGCTCAACGTCTCGAGACCTTGAATGAGGAGGAATGCACCAAAGGGATTCAACGCTGGTCCAATGTCGCGCATGAACTCTGCCCGCAACTTGACTGCAAACGCCGCGGATCCAAACGTCGGACTAAATTGCAGCCCGTGATATCCCTCCGACGGCGATGTGAACGAGGGAAACTTGCCGCTGCGAGTCCAGTCAAACTTGCCTAGCGTGCACATGAGTGGGCAGTTAGGTCTGGGCAGCGATAACGTACCAGAGTCGATCACGACACCTGCGATCGTGGTTCCGTGACCACCGATCCACTTTGTGGCACTATGCACTGTAGTGGACATCAGGGATAGATTACTCGGAAAGGCGTGTACGGACAGACGATGTCCGCGCCCATGGAAATCGGTCGGATGATGTATCCCCCCATCCCAAACGTGTTGTCAACAATCAATGGGATACCATTGTCATGTGCGACCTGCAAGGAATCCTCAAGTGTCACGACTATGCGTTCGCTAAGATATCCAGGCAACCAACCTTGGCGAGTTCTGGCACCGGAGCAACGTTGTATTTTGGGTTACCGATACTCTCGACAAAGATCGCCTTTGTCCGGTTGTCGATAGCGGTGGCAAAATCAGCGGGATTGTCTCCCTCAACAAACTTGACGCCAATGTCGTATTTCTTGAAGGTCACTGTCGGGAAAGCACTTAGCAACTCGTGGCGTCAACTCGACTTGATAGACCTTTGAACTGGTTATAGGTCTGCAAAGGTCATCAAGGCGAGTCCAAGAGAAAAGAAATCGACAGACCCCTCCATATAGATAAGACCTGTAGTTGCGTTGAGGCTTCAACGCTCACGTTCACGGATAGACACTCACGTGGAAACGATGTTATCGCCCGCGCCGGCAATCGTGGAAATGGTCAAAAACTGAGCGGCTTGTCCAGAGGAGGTGGCGACAGCCGCTATGCCACCTTCGAGTGCTGCCATCCGTTTCTCGAATACGTCCTGCACCGAGGAGCGTGTTACGAAATGGCCCACACACAAGCTTGAAAGGGACGCACGACGGTGGGGTTGCTAATACGAGAGTACGCATACGAAAATTCTCTGTCGGCGATGCGATCAAGACATGTTTCACGGAGTGTGTCGGTCACTTGCGTACCTCAAACTGAAAATATCTGCAGCGTGCTGACATCAGGGGTAGGTATCACTACTTGCATCGATTGAGTGCGAGCGTCACGCAAACATACCGCGGAATCGTTGAACACGAAACTGGTCGAGGCATAAATAGGGACTGCTCGAGCGTTGGTGGCAGGGTCAGGGGCCTGACCAGCATGGAGTTGCAGTGTTTCAAACTCGTAATTTTTGCTGGAAATTACGGTGTCATCAGCTCAGGTCAACGAGGGAGGCATCACAAACACACCCGGTGGAGCTAGCCATGATGAAAAGAGACAAGTGGAGGAAAACAGGGGCTCACTTGCTCTAATGTGGCTGTACGCTCCCATCTTGGTATTTGATCAAAATTGATACTTGAAAGTTTGCTTGACTAACAATATCCAATGAGATCCAAAGTAGTTCGAATTGTGTTCCAGGCTCCCGGGCCCGTAGACAAGTTTACTAGTCTTTAAAACTGGATATTGGGACTCCACAAATAAGCAGTAGGTATTCAGATCATAATAGCTTATGGAACGGTGTGGTACTTCAAGACGAATACATATGCGGCACTGAAGAAAAAAAAACGTAACGGATCGACATCCGCATATAAACAATCAGGTCACGTAGCCTTGATAAATTTCCCCACGTAATGATAGAATAGATGTTCCTCGTCTTGGCTGTCTAGGCCTGTCACCTCCTGACTTGCCCATTCGCCTGCTTCCTGAATCCATGCGACAGTGGGACGATCCAGCTTACACCCATCAAACGCCAGTGCCCAGAGCGGCGACCAAAACGTCTGCCACCAAAAAATGTGAGGATGGGGATTCTGAACGTGCTCGAAAATGAGCAGCTGTCCACCGGGTTTGAGAACCTCCGTAACCAGTGATTCAATAGTTTCTTGGGGGTCCAGTATCGAGCAAAGCGTCAGCACGGACACGAGGGTATCAACGGGCTGGTAGCCACCCAGAGAGGTAAGAATGGTGGTGGTGTCTTGAGCGCCACAGGCGAGGAGCAGAAATGTGCCGGCAGACTCGCTGAATCCGGCTGCTTCTGCGGCACGGCGGATTTGGTCGTGCATAAGATGATTGGGTTCAAGGGCGACGTATTTAGTGACGCGAGTGATATCGAGATACTTGGCAGTGTGACCGTGCCCTTGGGAACGGATGAACATATGGAGAGGCGCGAAGAGAGTGGACGCCTACCTGCCCCGATGTCAAGGACGACCCCATATGCATTCTGTGTGATGAGGGACGTCTTTAGCTGGGCATTATTCTCATCGATGCTGGGGCCAAAGGCAG
Source organism: Tylopilus orsonianus (assembly GCA_038089095.1). Taxonomy (NCBI): domain Eukaryota; kingdom Fungi; phylum Basidiomycota; class Agaricomycetes; order Boletales; family Boletaceae; genus Tylopilus; species Tylopilus orsonianus. Next base: position 42,605 of record JBBPKE010000027.1, on the reverse strand, counting down.
TCCAGACATGGGACATGAAAATGCGTGAGACCGCCGTCGGCTGGAAGAGAAGGGAAGGAGTGGCCCATATACATTGAATGGTGGGCCAAAGTGCGAGCTGGAGTGCAAAGTAAAAGTCTCCGAGGAGGCTGAATCGCCTGAGGATGGACATTTCTTGGCTTCAGTCGCGGTGATACGACGGTGAGAGAGGTGGTGTGCATATCTCCGGCTGGGGGATCGACGCCTGTGTACGACCGAATCGGGGGTACTCTCGGGGCCCAGCGACTGGAGTGTTACCACAAAGGACGAAGGTGGCGGATCCAGTCAGGAAATGGGCTTTGAGAATGGCTACGAACCGGAACTGGGGCTGCATTTCGGGGGGGACGCGAAACACCCGCCGCCGAGGTAGCGGCCTCGGGACTCTGTTTCCCACGTCGTACTATCGGACCCGCCAAAGGGCTGGACACCAGCTGTGCCTCTGGCCGTGCTCGCCCAACGCTCTGGTACGTCGGCCATGTCGTAGCATGCAATGACGACTCACTGGAGTGCTTGGCAGGAAAATGTATAGCACGAGGACACCCCGCACAAACATGGCTGGCCTGCTCAGAGCGCTCTGGGCCGCGTTTTCTGCCGCAGTCGGCCGTCTCGACAAGTCTCTTTCGCCCTCGGACACGCTCGCACGTCTCCAAGCACACGCATTCACAAAGTCTGATGTCGTCTACGTATTCCACATCCTCCTCGCCATGTTCTGGCTCACCATCATGGAGGTCCCGTCTTTTCCCTCCAAACTCGCCCTCCCCATCCTCTACACCATCGCCCTCCTCATCCCCTTTACATCCCAGTTCTTCCTTCCGGCAACACCTGTCTTTGCATGGCTCCTCGCCTTTTATACCAACCGCTTCATACCCTCCAACTTCCGTCCTGCAGTGCATGTCGTCCTCCTTCCCACCCTCGAGTCCGTCCTCTACGGCGCCAATATATCCGATATCCTCACACGTTTCACCCATCCAATCCTTGACATCATCGCCTGGCTCCCTTATGGCGTCATCCACTACACCTATCCCCTTGTCCTGTCCCTCTTCCTCTGGCTCTTCCGTCCTACTCTCGCACTCAAAACTTGGGCCAAGACATTTGGCTACATGAGCCTCACCGCCGTCCTCATCCAAATCCTCGTCCCCTGCGCAGCTCCCTGGTACGAAGTCATCTATGGCCTCACTCCCGCAACCTACGACGTCCCCGGCTCCCCAGGTGGTCTTGCACGCATCGACGCCCTCTTTGGCAGCGACGGCTATCAGACCGTCTTTTCCAACTCCCCTCTCGTCTTTGGTGCCTTTCCTAGCCTTCACGCGGGTTGGGCCACCCTCGGCGCCTTGTTCATCACCCACTTTTGGGATGGCACTGCACGGTACGTGTGGGCGTACGTCGGCGTGCTTTACTGGAGTACCATGTACCTCACCCATCACTACCTCATCGACGTCGTCGGCGGTGCCTGTCTCGCCACCGCCTTTTTCTATTTTTTCATGCCCGACGAACTGCGCGTCTCATCGAGTTCCCACGCTCCGGGTGGACGGTCCAAGTACGAGCAATACGACCTCGAGGCGAGACGCCCCGTTGGTGTGGGTGCGGACGAGTTTGCGAGCGACACGGCCGAGTCGGTCGATCTTTCGGACGAGGGAGAGCAGGACCAGCCGATCGTGTATCGTTCGCCGAATCCGAATGGGGGTCTTCCGAGCCATGGCGGTACTGTGAGACAGCAACAGGCGATGCACGAGCCGACGACGAAAAAGGCGGGCGGTGGGAGGATGCACCGGCATACGGCAAGCATTGCGAGTCTCATCCGGCCCGACGAGCGGACGGAGGGGTGGAGTCCGATTGGGGGAAAGGGGTTCGTGTTTCCGCCTGTCGATCGGTGACAAGTAGGGTGTGTGTGTGTGACTGTGTTGGGGATGCTAGACGAGGGGGTCTCAACGGACGCTCGGCCGTAGTTGTACGAGCCCCCGATGGCGAAGCTCGATCTTGATTAATTGATGCGCTATACCCGATCCACATGCCGCCCGAGTGTGATGCGAGATAAAGATGGCCTCGAACTAGTGAGGAGCCTGAAGGGACGAGCTCATGCCATGTCACGACTGTTTCCGTCTCTAGGAAAACTAATCCGTCATTCACAACTTACAGGGGCGGTCGTACACTGGCACGTACCGGGCAGTTAAACGGTGCGAAGCATGCAGTTACTTTTTGTTTTCCAGAATCGGACCTGCCTGCCTGCCCTTGTGCATGAAATCGGTCGATCTGTCGATCATGCATCACCAGCCTGACTTAATGATTTCGAAATCTGTTCTTCTGGCACATTCTAGATCGATTCTAGGCGTGGCTCTCAGCAGTGGTGGACTTGACGTCCAATTCAAAGAAAGCACCCGTTTTGACTCGGATGCCGACTCCCTGCGTCTCACATACGGTGTACGCACGACTGTAGCCACAGTCATGAATCACCCCAAGTCATGCTATTCAGGGCCCAACAATCCACCAGTCTTTATGACAATGTAAAACAACAAAGGTCCTCTCATCAGAGCGCAACGTTTGACATGGTTTGTCCTAAAAAAGACGAGTCCAGTTTTACCCTTTAAAACTCGACTCCAAGTCGCCCTCGGCTAACTACTGAGCGAGTACCCCACATCGCCCCGAACGCCGTTCTGCATCTCGATCAAGGCATCGAGCATCTTCTGACCAGATTCGTCGAGCGTCTCGCGAAACTCGGGCGTCTTCATCCACGCCAGTCCATGCTGGAGCACGTTGCGGGCACGCGCAGAACCACCTCGAACGTCCCCCATGGTTGCGTGGAGCGTCGCACGGAGCTGCTTGCAATTGTACGTGGCACAGTGGAGGATGTTGGAATTGTAAAACACGGTTTCACCGGCTGTTGGCGGGGGGGAGAGAAGATGTGTCAGTTGGAACCCGTGGGCGAAACGTAACGGTTGGATACGTACGTTCGAGGGTGAGCCGGATCGCCCCGGGCATCGCGAGCGGCTCTTTGGGAGGCTCGAGCGTCGTCGAGTGGGCACGCTGCTCGTCGGTCCTCGGGACCTTGTGGGACCTTGGGACGAGGTAGAGGCAAGCGTCTTTGTACAGTGCTCTGCGCGGTATCCCGCAACAAAAGAACAGTCGGTGCGAGATGCTTTTTTTTTTGGGGGGGTAGGGACTCACGTATTCCACTGAACCTGGTTCGGTTACTATCAGTCGATGGATCCTGACACAACGGTCCGAGAACATGCACTGACCCCATGCGACCACGATGCGAGCGACTCGCACTCCTCCTCGGTGCTCGCGTTTTCCCTCACGTCGTCGCGATGCCATCGAAGCGCAAAGTCATGCCTCGACGGGTTGATCAACAAGTTGAACAGTTCTGCATCGTCGCGGCGCATGCGCAGGAGGACACGGCAGTGGGATACACACGCCATTTTATGCCATTGCGAGAACCAAGACCCAGTTGGGCGTGTCAATCCCCCCTCCCCTTTTTTTTTGCGTGACGGTCCACGCACCCATTTGCAGCCCCTCTACCTCGCACTCGAGCAGCGCTGCCGCGACCGCACGGAGGGCCTCGGACGTGTACCACCGTGCAAAGATGGGTTCGTTCAGCGCGGGATGCATCACGTGTTGCACGCCCCATACGTCTGGGTTTGGGTCGTCGACGTCAAAGGGGGGAAATTGTTTCCCGACCGTCCGCCGGTGGGACCATGCGCCGGAACGGGCCTTGGAGACGGTCCGTTCGCACGCGGCGCGGAGGTCCGGGAGGAGGTCCTGAGGGACGAGGGAGGGGACGAGGACGTATCCTTGGTCATCGTAGGTGGCTTTGAGGGATGTGGTGGTCATTGATAGGTGAACAAGTGCAAGGAGCTTGGCTATCCGTGCGAGTATGGTACCACGTCATGGGCCAGGCTGGCATACCACATGACGAGGTCTCTTGATCAAGCTGAGACGGCTCACGGGGCCCGTTCAGCCGGACCAATCGCTCACGAGCTGGTCATGCGCTGACAGGCCAAATCACGAACAAGAGAGACAGTGCCTCTAACTCACCAATACATGTGGGCGGCACTCAAATTCGTTACAGATCAGGATCAGTCATAGTTACACTCAATCTGTCGAGCTGTCATACAAACATATCATACACAATAATCCGTTTGTTATCTGTGACAGTGCCCGGTTCCCTAGAATCCCTCTTGTGAGAGTCGATCCTCGAGAGCGTCGCGAGCTAATTTCGACGCGGTTGCACGTCAGCACAACAACAAATGAAAACCAAACCAGCTCACCGTGCCTCCTGGCTTGCAGCTTCTTGTGCTCATCCCAGGCGTCAAGCTATCAAGAGCGATCAGGGTTCGGTCGAAAAGGGATAACGTCGCAAACACCTACACCCTTGGTCTCAACCAAACGATCAAAGGCAGCACCGGCGAACCCGGCACTAGTAGAAAAATCAATATTCGATAAAGAGGCTCATCTGGCACACAATGGGTCGGGTTGTACTTACATGATTTCCTTGGCCTTGGCATGGCTGTCAGGCTGGCCATTTGCCGCACAGTGGTCCTCGTACGCCTTGGCAGCCTAAGTAAGATGCAATCATATTCCACAGTGGTCAGCATCACGACTCAGATCGACAGTGATCACGAACCTCGTAGGCGACGGCGCCACCGAGCAATTCGTGGCTGATGTGAGCCTCGTGTTTGGTCTCGTTCTGAACAATACACAATGCCATGGCCTTGTCAACGGCGCCAATCTATACTTGGATGGCAGGGGAAAGACGCACGAATTGGTTGTAAGTATCGTCAGAAAACCAACCCATGGTGTATGATCAAGGAAGAGATAAGGAGGGATATGAGATACGAGCAAGGGCTGACTGGATCAGTTTATATACCCTCCAAGACCATCACCCAGGCAACCCAGAAAAGAAGGTGACCTGCATCACTTCCGCAGTCTGTTGGTTGTTCTTGTTTGAACTCGTTTTAAGACACCGCCCAACGTGATCGATAAGATGATGATAGGTACACTGGACGAATCTGGACAGAATTCGAGAACAAGATCTGGCTCCATTCCATACTTGTATTCCGCTTTATTCCGTGACATCGCCTATGATAGCATTGCGCCGCTGCATGAGGGAAAGTCTCCCGGAAACGATAGGAGACTGTATTCACAGCCCATAATCGTAATTTCACCCTGTTCCGAGAGTCTGGAGAGGACTTTTCGACAAAGTCTAAACCCCGTCGACGACTGTATGATTTGAATCCTAGCAGCACCATTGACAGAAATCACAGTACGACGTGGCGCAATCGCACCAACGAATGTGAAATCTGTAAATGTCCAAGTGGGTCAGGGAGAGTCCCGAGTGCATCACCGGAGTCCCGGTCCCGTCAAGTCTTCGAAGTGGGTCCACCCCCATCGTGGTCGGAGATGCGTGGGGTGATGGATTGCAATTAGATCTGGTCCTGGTCCGTCGGATCAGTTATTGCCAATTCATTCTCCGACTTGACCTCGGCCACGACTGAAAAGATGGAGGCAAGTATGTGGATTCATACCGTCAAATTCCCAGTTTCCACCTCGTATCGAGAAATGGAAGAGTAGATATAAGTGACAATTGAAATTACACGGTGAAAATACCCATCTGAAGGTTTTCAGGATGTAACTTGTCGCCGTACCACTCTCCAACAAGGTGGTTTACATGCACGTAAGAGCGTGCGGTCATGTTTGCTCCAAAGACACGACCAAATGGGTATATCGGGGCATACAGTACTTTACCCACCCAACACTGCATTTGCCTCAGGAATCGTCAAGTATTCCATTTCTGAGGCATATCGCCGGCGCCGACCAGCTCGTACAACAGTATCATTAGACCCTGGACGGCACGCACTGGGCGAACTTTTCGAGCCCTCCTGACACGCCCCCGTGTGGCACCAACGTTGTTCGAGTGTCTCTCTCTTGTAGTCGCTGAGCCAAGAGTACCTAGACACGTGCGCCCTGATCATGACTGGCAACCTGCTATTTGTGGTTGCGTTCGAGCACTTTCAACGTTAACTTTCCGGCCATGTCGTGTGGCTGAGGGGGACTACGAACCAGGCGTCCAAAAAGTGACTTGTGAATGCACGGATGCCTGCATGAAGCAATGATGGCATTCCGAAAAAAAACGATGTGCACGTTCCAATGTTCGAGGCCAGTGGCGGCGCGCCCTATGAAGTATGTAACATACTTTTTTATCGGTTTCGTCACGTTCACGCTAGCAATGGGCCCCCAATGAGGCCTGGGCCGGTGGGTAGGCGTACTTTTGAATCATTGGCTTCTCTTTTACGCTACTGACGATATCGCTCTAGGACTGAATCGTCGAATTGGCATCCAAACAACTGGCAACCGGTTCGGATGAATTCAGTGTTCCGCCCGGAACCGTGCAATCCGGCCTCGCCACTGGGAGCGCGGTAACCACATCCCGCGTCGATTAGATCACACCAGCAAAAGGATGTTCAACGGCATAGGCCGATGCCCAGAAAGGAGGTATTCATAACAAACTTTAATCCAACCTTTTTTTTACAGGAACCTAGGCACCATGCATATGGGATGCCTATCATGAGGTCTACCAACCTATACTTGGAACAAACAACGATACCAAAAAAAAAAAGACAAGCCAACCTTCTATCCTAAACAACGTACTACTCTCACATCAGGGGCAAGCTGACCTTTTTGCACGAACAGGGTAGTAAGTCGAGGGGAACTCACGGTTCTCGACAAGGACTTCAAGGATGCTCAACCCGATGCTCGGCAGGGGGCGGGTCTGCAACAGGACCCCACAAAAACTCGAAATCGCACCTGTCGTCACTCGCCATGGACCAGGTATGAATTCATTTCTTGCTTTGCCCTGATTCAGCCTCGCTCAGACTACGCCTCATTCGATGGACTTGCGTATAGCTCTCGGAACGACTTGCATGTTATTGATCGTGGTTTAGCGCTCCGTGTAATCTCCCTTTGATCATATCCAACTTCACACACGATTTCTCGCGCTTGTACAGCTCGCAGTGTAAATACACGAGTTCAGCCGTGCGGGATATGCGTGCTACTGAGAACAACAGACACCACACTCTGCGCAGAAAATGTCCGTCCTAATGTCCGGTCCCAATCACCCGGACGACCCCTTGGACATTCGCGCCAACACCTGCTTTGCTACCCGCTGCCGTCCTTCTTCTGCACTCCCGTACGTCGTCGGCAAATCGAACCGTTCCCTGCCAATCACAATCCAGACTTGGTGACGTCCCTGTCTTTGTGTGTCATGGAACGAGGGTGTTCCATAGCCATGCACCCTGCAATGGTCTACGGAGACAAAGGAATGCGTCAGAGGCGAGGTGATGCATTGATCCAAATCATCCAGTCACACTCGCCTATGAGCTTCTTGACGTGGGACACGGCTGCCGCGTGCGTGGGTACAGTACCAGAGCCCCCACAAAAGACCACGGTTGATGTGTTTGTGGGAGAGGTCTCCCTCTCCTTGCCCTTGTTCTTTTTCATCCCCACAACAGTTTCATCAACGCTTTCGCTGATCTTGTTTCCCTCGTTCACGTTTGAATTCGTATCTGAGAGCACATCCAGTGAGCGGTCAAGCGCTTCCGATGCGTCATGCGTACTTGACTCGTTCGCGCACACTGGACCCTCCTCATTCCGACTCGAACTTTCAGAGAAGTCTGATTCCGCCGAGGATACCACCTCCCCGGGCTCCAATTCTGCTGACTTGACTCGCCAACGCCCAGCACGTGCGGAGCTCCCCGGCATGGCGCGAGACGGTCCACTTTCGAGTGGCAGGGCATCAACAGCGCTCGGCGCGCCCGCATGCTCAACCGGCGCAGGGTACACACTATACCCACGACCCCCCGAAAACCTCGGATCCAACACGGCGGGATATGACACATACGTCTGTCCACCATACGACGCCATCACAGGATGAGCCGCACCAGATCCACCCTCAATCCCAACACCTGGCTGAGATGGGTCACCCGAGCCATCTGTGGAGACGCTCTGTGACGGACCCATGTCGCCCGGCGCGGAAATGCCATGAATCTGGTTACTGCTCGATTGCTGCTCCTCCGGGTTGCCGTTGTGGCGCGTCCGGCCTCTCGTTCCCCGCCTGGTCCTCCGCTTTTTGGTCGGTCGACCCTGCTCCTCGGCGTCTTCCGCAGGTAGCTTGTGCTTCCGAGACGCATCCGGGCTATAGGTGTGCAAAGCGTAGGGACTCACATAGCGATCAGGTGGATCACCTCCCTGAAAACGAACGAACTCGACGACGCCTTGTTCAGCAGCGTGGCAGATGACGGCCACCTTGGCGTCTGCCTTGTTGCGATAATTGCTCGGGACGGTATACCGTCTGACCTGACCTGGCCCGGGCATGGTCGACAGTCTGACGATCAAGGTGGCACTGAATGCTGTGTGTCCATGATCAGCAAAATACGTCTGAGAAACTAGTGAATGAGATGTGCCAACCGTCTCTCTCCTTGTTATACTCGAAAAGCGGAACGAGGTTAGTGTCGATCTTGCTGAGCTCCGAAGTCAAGGCAGGGTAGACCGAACTACTTGAGAACGAGCGCATCGCCGGGGTGATTCTGGAGTCGAGGGCGGATGCAATGGAGCGAATGTAGTTGCCGATGCCTTCGGACAGGGCTTGCAGGCAAACAGCCGCCTTGGCGTCGGATCGCTTGGGGAACCTAGCGTCGACGAGAGACGCCTTGTACTCACCAGGGCGATCGAGCTTGAGGAGACAACCGTGCACTGTAAGAAAACTGAGTGAGTGAGCAGAAATTTCTGGATCGAGGTACTGACGACCGGGTGGTCCATCGGAGGTGAAATAGAATGACAGGGTGAGCTTCCCTCCTCTGGCATTCTGGAGCATCGTATTCAGCCACCCTGGGGCATTGATCTCCGAGACATCGTTGGTGTGGAAAGTCTCGGGAAATGGTCTTGGAAGGGAGTCGAAGAAAGCTTGCAGCGTCCAAGGCGGTGGGTTAGTCAAGGAAGGGAATGGTGAAGTAGACGGAGTGGGTGGGGTGGGAGACGATGAACGTGCATGTCTGATGAAATCCAGGACACCTTCCGAGACTGCGGCTTCGGCACAGGCCCGTTTTGCGTCCATGTGGGTGTCGAGTGTGTGAGCCGAAAGGTAGACGCGGACAACATGCCGGGAAATCTGGATCCGAAGTGCACAGCCCTGTTCTGTCTTGTGTCAATGCACTCTACCGCACGGAGGTATATCAAGACTGACTATGCGCCGACTTTGGGTCAAAGAAAGGGAGCCAGAGGGGAGTCACGCGACCGGCACACGATTCGAGGCAACAATTCTCAATGTCATCTATGCATGTTGTCGAAGCAGTTTGGGACTGCACAGACGCATCCGCACTGGAGGTGTCCACGGACGCACGGGCCTCGCAGCCGCCGGCGAGGAAGTCGAGAGCACCCGTGTCGACGGCGATCTTTGCCGCCTCTAATTTTGCCTCGCTCTTTTTGGAAAAGACAGGCTGTGTCATGTACGAACGATGCACACCACCTGGCTTGGTGATGGTCAAGATGCACTGCTTGTCTGTGGTCGCGGTCAGGGGTCAACTTGCAGTGCGGGGAGACACTCACTCCTCGAGCCGGGGAGTTCGACGAACTCGAATTTCAGGGCATTGGTGTTTCGGAGGGCGCGCTGGCACGCCTGATGGAGGCGCGTGATGGCGTTGGCGCCAGGAGGAAGCTCAGTGACCGGCGCGGGGCCCGGAGGCGGAGGCGGTGCGGGGCTCTGGCGGCCGAGATAGTCCTCGAGCGCGAGGGCGCCAATGTCGGCGAGGTTTTGGGCGATGCGGTCAAGCGTGGACTGTGGGATGGCGGCGCCCGCGAACGGCATCGGCGAACCTGGCAAAGTCGCCAACTAAACCAGTCCGACACAACTCCCCCGTCACGTGCACGCAGCCAATAGCCTCTGACAAGGCAGTGAGTGTGCTTGGCGTTCACGAGTGGAGAAATCATATTTGGACCGAGCAGACCGGCGTCGCACGAGCGGTGTTTTTGTTGAGTTTAAGACAAGTCGTCGTCAGGTCAAGTCGCACCCCCGAAACACCTCTGACTCTCCCCATCATGAGCGTCTACCCGGGCTACGCCAGCCCAGCACCCGCACCCTACAACCCCGTCGCCCGCGATGCACGTGCAATCAACAGGACGCCCAGTCCGACCCCCAGCGAGATCGCGGCCCTCAACCAGAAATCCCTGATCAACGTCCGCGCCATATTCCAAAGGGACAAGATGTTTACAAAGAAATATCTCAGTCTGTTCTTCACCCTTGCCCCCTCCTGCCAGCCCACTGACGCTGCATCGCAGTGTACTATGCTATCATCATCGTCCTCGTCGTCATAACCGCCCTTTTCCTCATTTATGACAAGCAGATCGTGCATTTCATACAGCCCGCTGCCAATTGGATGCATAGGTGCGCCGAGCGGCCCTGCTGGGTTGCCTCCAACATGACGTGCTCGCCACAGTTTTCGAGCTGGTTGGCTAATACCAATCGCCATCTTCTTCATTATATCCTTCCCTCCGGTTTGTTTGTACGCTAAATCCGTTCTCCCCTCTTGCTCAACTTGTTTCATAGCTCTTTGGTCATGAAATTTTGGCCATCGTTTGTGGTTTGGTCTGGGGCGTCTGGGCTGGCTTCGGAATCACTGCAGCTGGAACAGTACTTGGTGAGATTGGTAACTTCTAGTGCGCCCATATCCGTTCCTCCCGCCCCGCCTTTTCTCACCTCTCCACAGCGCTTTTAGATACCTCTTCCGATCACGTGCCGAAAAAATGGAAACCGAAAACATTCAATATGCCTGTCTGGCGAGGCTTGTGCGAGAGGGTGGCTTCAAGATTGCATTGATTGTGCGCTATAGTGCCATCCCGGGACACTGTGAGTCCTCGCCCTTTGTCAAAAAATCTCCCGCTAATCCCGTCCAAGTCACAACCGCCATTTTCTCCGTTTGTGGGATGAACATACTCGTCTTCGTCCTCGCCGCAACTTTATCCATGCCCAAACAATTCATTACGGTCTACATCGGTACCTTGCTGGAGAGTAATGCAACCGGTGCGTCGACTGTTGCACGTTGAACCCGTGACATCATGTTGATTTCAATGCAGGCGGTGAATCGACTCAAAACAAGATCCTCAGTTATGTCGTCACATTCGTCACTATATTAGTCACCATGGCAGCGATGTGGTATATCCGGAAAGAAGTGAACAGGGTCAAGCCCGACGTCATCTATGCCCGCCGAAAAGCTCGGTAAGTCGCAGTAGCCCTTTGTAGAGCGTTCTTTAATCGCGTGCTACAGTCAAGCCAAGTTGAATGGTGATGTCTTGTACCAAAATAGCGGTCTGACCGGATCAACGGACGATACCGTATTCAACCCTGACTCCTCCGATGCTAACCTCATTAACCCTCGCTCACACTCGGACGCTCCCTATGATTCACCCTACCAGCAGTGGGACCGAGATGGCCGTGCAGTGGGATACACAGCAGATCCCCAGGTGTTTGCTCCACAACCCCGCCGAGCTAACCCCTCTCTGGACGTTGCTCTTACCGCACCTACTCGGACCGGGAGCGCCGGAGGGGGTGGCCCAGCACGCCAAGGAACTACAGATACCGTGCGGTGGGCTATGGAGACGAACGCTGCAGATGGACAGGCATACCCACTGAGTTCGATTCAGGAACCTCATTTACCCGAGGAGTCGCTGCAGAACCCGTTCGACAACGCCAGCTCGGATACGATCATCCCCCCCAGTGGCCCGCCACCGAGACGTCCATCTGCTGGGGATTACGCTTTCCGCTCGCCTCAACATAGCTTCCAAGGCAGTTCGGTCAATCCATTGGCGAAGACTCGCCCGCCTCCACCTCCAAGTTACCGAGAGTGAGACAGTAAACATTCCTGCTTTCACTGAAGCCTCTGGGGCGATATGCAGCCTATATTCACCCTGGTCTTTTTTTTCCAGCAGACACTCATTTCTTTTGGAGCTTATATGTCGATAGTCGCCCCATCCCTAGCCCATAAGTTATGGCTCTGGAGGCATACGCCTGATTTGTATTACGCTACATACTTACCTCGGGCCCACACCACCTGAATATCAGTATCCGGAAGATTACGCTGTAGATACATGCCTGTTTACTCGAGTAGATATTTATGATACTCTCGTCCAATTATGATCTAACCCTGAGGATTATCTTGTGGGCGTGACACAAGTAGGAACAATGATAATGGCCTCTGCAAGGTCACGAGGCTGGCTCTGTTAAGTCCTTCGCATTGACGATGCTGCCGGGCAATGTTTCTGTCTGCGGGTAACACCGGGCCGCGCCTCCGGATGAAATCGGGCGATCCAGGTACTAGGTGTGGCGTGCCCGAGTTTCCAACGGTGGGACCATCAAATGGTGTTATAGTAAGAGATGTTTCAGGTTATATCTGGAATGTAATACCACCACTGTTGAGGTGGCCGATGATGTACAGGTCATGTGAGAAACGCAACGATGGGTTTTTCGATGTATGAAAACATATGCGCCATTGTAGACAAGTTCTCTACCTTTCTTTATAGAACTTCGCCACGACACTCAAGACATCTTCCATCACCATCACCGCATCCTGCAGCTTTGTCCCAAAGAATCTTGACCCCTTGGAGATCCACGTCCCATCGAGAAGTCTTACAGGGTGATGTTCGGAACGATAATGTTCAACCACCTTGATGATCACTGCACAGTAGTGGTAGCAGTTGTAGGTCATCGCAGAGTAATTCGGCCGGTGAGTAGACAACAGAAAGAGAATTTCAAAAAGGTCTGAGAGCGGAGGGGGTGTATACACCACACTTGGTGTCCAAGATAGATATTCAAGTTGAAAGACTGTTGGCGAAGACGAATAGAACGCATAATCGGAAACGGAGAGAACAGAAATGAGGTCAATAGCGGGACCATACGTTGCCGAGGCCGTCGGATCTCTTTCATTTCAAGGACCGTTCGATTAAAAGATAGGCTTGACAACTAAGTATGCCACATGAGCATTTATAAAGACAAAAACACGAGTATGGATATACGTACACACCCTCTGGTTCAAGGGTAGTTGAGTGTCTGATACCAACTAAAAGATACTCGTGTTGATACCCCTGAACCAGTTTCTTGAAATGTCTTACATTCTCAACACGAGCGCCTTGGGACACTGCCATGAACTCTGGATTCCGGACCCAGTCTCGCCAGGTTTGCACGGATGCACATAGAGATTGAGGAGGAGGAGCACGAAGCGCATTGATCACCTGGGCTGGTGGAACGGAATCCACAATAACTGGTTGCTGATTATCGGGTTGAGTGAATATCAGGGATTCGAATCTCCATAACACAGGGACTTGTTGGATGATCTACAGTATATTTGTAGTATATCATTAAATCCTTAAAAATAACTCACATTTGCTGTCAGATCTTTCACGAGGGTGCTCAAATGTGAGGACTGAACAAGGAAATTAGACCCAGACTATTAGAGATCATGTACCATCAGTCAGACTTTGTTGAATCTGCTTACCCTTGGTAGGAAAGGTCCTCTATAGACTGGGAGGTAAGGAGGGAGAGGAGGGAGAGTTGGGTGTGGCAGTAGGGATAAGGTGAGAAGCTCTACAGTCTCGAGGTGCGCATCCAAGTTCAAGGTCATGGCTCTTTGATAGTAAGCTGTCTGTCTGCTGCCATCCTGTTCGAAGTGGACACCAATTTTATATAATCTTGGCCCCCTTTTTGTGCACTGGGCGCCCCCTCTTTTCTCAATTCAAAACCATGCATGTGATATGCTAGTGTGGACCCGGGATAGTCATAGCCGAATCCCTTGCATCATGCATGTCTGCACAACCGTGCTCTCTTGGCGCGATCATCGTTGGTACTCCGACCTTTCGGCACTTTGTCAAGGGAACTGGATAGCCTAGGATTTAAGATGATCACCGGTCACCACATCGGCCAAACTAATTCGGTACTCGCACATGGTGTTTTCGACAGACTGGCGACCATCTAGGCAGACAGATATAACATCACAGTTACAAATTTTCTGTACCATTAGACATTGTCATCGTCAAACAAATCAGTGATAATAAGAGTCGTTACGGTCTGAATAACTGACGTCATTTTGTACGTGCGCCATGATTGGTGGACGACCGACGAAAGGGAATATTACGTAATATGATGCAGATCGTTCAGCGCTTTATCCGTCAGAAAGCCAGGTCCCATCCTAACTGAACCAACCATCAACCATCCACTTCATCTGCGGTCCATTGCACAGGGACTCCGATGCATGAGCTAGTGTGCGAGTGTGGGTTAGGAGAAAACATGTGGGCAACACGTGGCGTGGGTCTACTATGCTATGACCATTCACTCGGGTTGACCACTGTAGTCGTCGAGACGGCCGACAGCAAGGTCGACGGACGCATCTTGGAGAGGCTGCGGACTACGCTCCCCTACGACGTCGGTGTAAGGTCAATATGGGCGGAGTGCGACTACAACGGCGACGACGCTGAAGAGTATGAACGGAATCTCGTTGAACATCATGGCACGTGCATGTAGAGCAAGGGAGTGGATACTTTTGGGACGTTGAGTTTGTGGACCCAGAAGATACGGTTTAATATGTGTACGGCAAGGAAAGCGGACAGGCTCTCGTCACTCGGCACGCCCAACGGATTTAGGTTTTTGATGACAATGGTGACGGCAGTTCAAGTTTGCAAGTTCGTCATGAGCTCCACGGTGAGTTGCTTGCTCCCCAAAGTTACTCGGCGATATATTAAAATGTGACCAACCTGTCTTTTTCTGATTGCTTAAAATAGCTGCCATCGTTCAAGGCAACGATAGGCAGGTGCTCGGCTATACAAATAAACACAATACGATGGAGCGATCAAGTTTACTGTCAACTGTTCGCGCATATTATACTTGTACGCAACCAACCCTGCTTGTGTAGCTGACCGTCCAATGTAGTATTGCTCACCCCCCTCATTCTAACAAGTCTAATCTTCTAGTCCAGTTAGACACCCGGGTGCGACAACACCACGAAGTGGCGCATCCATCAGCAGCCACCATAGTTCTGAGTAGCACTAGAGGAAAATGAGCATGAATGAACACCAAATACATAGCACACACTCACTCGTTCCCGATGCCACAACTATCGCGACGGACGACGATCTCGCCGTCAACTGCCTGGGTGGGATACGGGTATGCGACTGCGATAGCGACGAGACCAAGAAGAGTGAATGCGAGCTTGTTGAACAGCATGGTGTAAGCAAAAAGTCGAGTTGACGGAAGGAGTGGGTGTTTTTTTTTTTTCTTTCGCGGAGGCTCAAGTTGGTTTGGGTAGTATGTACCAGTAGCAGGCCAGGTGATGGGGGCACCCAAGCTGCAAGAGTGCGGTTTAAAAAGACCAAGTTGGTTTACGGCAAGGAGCGTGCACAGGTGCAGTGACCCTGTCACTCGGAACGCCCAAAGGACCCTTGGAGATCAAACATGACTGGCACTTTGTTCGCGCTTAATTGGCGGGCCGTGGGTACAAGTATGACCCTTTTGCAAGCCGAGGGCACAGGTTAGTGGGGCTGTACCTGCTATCCATGAAACTGACGTGAACAATAGTCCGACGGCGGTCCATTCTTGATGAAGAGCCTAGCCTTGGGTGTCGCCACGAGATGGAATTTCGTGTCTCATCAGTATTGCACCGTCACAAGCTCTGTGCTGCACCTAGTCCAAACTCTAATTGAATGAGGTCATCCAACTGTATGAAAGAGGTTCAGAGGTCACTGTACAGTGCTGAAGGACCGCAGATGTACGGCAGTCGTGTTGTAGTAATTGCCAACTAATGAGGACAAACATTCCCAACTCCGTGGCGCTGAAAAATCGAGCGCAGGTGGGTTGATGCAAATTAGATAATACACCATATTCGCACTACAATGTTGAATTACTCGAGGATAATCATCAGAGATTAAACAGCAACGGATCCACCGGTCGGGTTTGAGGGGAACCAGCAGGATCGTACTGATATGAAAACAACAGCGCATACGGTCAACAACATGTAAAATATACACAGAAGGCTTGTGCCAAGGTAACCGTCAATCCGATACAGGAGATGGTTGGGACAATGCTTCCCATGTACCGCTTTCACTGAGCGTTGAAGGTGGCTTGATCTGCCCAGAGAGTCCCTCCAATTTCCATGCCTCAAACCCGCCTATCATGTCAGTTGCATTGAGCAATCCCACGTCGTGCAATGCAGCAGCTGCAAGGCTGCTAGCGTGTCCATCTTCGCAATACACGATGATCCTCAAGTCGTATCGATCGGCGATGGCTAGTCTTGTCTCGCTCCTTGGATCGAACAGCCACTCGAGGTTGTTCCGTTCTATAATAAGGGAGCCGTGGATACCGCCCGAGCGGGCGCGTTGAGCGGCAGGGCGAATGTCGACGAGAAATGCAGGTATGGGGTATGTTGGGTCATGAAGCACATCCCATGCTTGACGGGGAGTGACCCTTTGCAGACGGGCACGAGCTGCGGAAACCAGCTGGTCGATACTTCTCGAGCTGGGGGGAGGAGACAACGGATCAAGTGGAGCGCGGACCGACTTTGAGAGGACATCCCAGAGAGCGGCATTATCATAGGAGGATCCCCCGATCTCGTGTACGGCAGCGACAAGAAAGTTTCCATGGTTGGTGACAGAGGCGACTCGCCCAAGGAATTTAGAGCTGAAGAGTAAGACGGCCCGCTGGACGTCGTCGTCGTCTGCACCCGTGATGACCAGGGTGTTGGTGTTTGTAGTAGAGGTGGGCGCCGGGGAGCCGGTTGTGCCTATCGCAAAGAGATGACGGGAAGGTAGCCGAGCGCGGATGATCTCTGCCACACGGCGTAAAAAGACATCGTCGTCCTTCTTGGAAAAGGTAAAGTAAACGCTTATTCTTGCGCCTTCGATTACTGTCGCTTTCGTGATGGCACGCACGGCAATGCCGTGTGCAACTTCATCGCGTACGCTGTCAAGCGTACGGTGAGAGATGCTTTCGGCGGCGGACGAGGGGCGGGACGTTTGAGCGCGCTTCCCGCCCGCAGGGGCTACATTGCCCACACTGGATGGTTCTGAGGATGGCATACTAAAAGTGTGTCAAGTTTGGGTGATTATCAGATCCACAAGGGGATTCGACACCGACGAACGGGTGGTGACACTAGGCAAATGAACTGTTCTGGTATGCTTTGTAGGCTCAAGACTTGCCCTCGATGTGGGCAGCCCTAGTCCAATATGCCGTGAATGAGGTTGCAGGCTCAGGTGGGTCCAACAGCACAGCCGCATGTGCACGCCGTTGGCCTTGTGTTGCGAAAGAAAGGCAACCACAATGCTGCACTACGAGCGAGTCAACGATTTGTACACATGCACGCTCTGGTATACAACTAAAGTCGACAAGGTGGATTACCCCAAAGGCCTTTTATTGAAGACATCTCGGTGTTCGACAAGGCTAGTGATGGAGGGTTTCATGTCAGCCAAAGGTGTCTCTAGTGTACGGTAGACCGCTCTGGCACGCTCCAATCGTGTCGCCATGCTTTTACCATTCTGCAGACTGCCATTCTGCCGACAAGCTTCCGTCCAACACAACACCACATAAAGTATACATGAGCGGTTTATTTTTCTGGGTTGGGGTTCCTGGGTAAAAAAAGGTGTGCGTGGTCAGACAATGGTCCACCGCAGCACGAGCAAGAGCGTCCAATCAAGTAAAAAAGGACACGCACATTCTCCGCTTGCCTCCGGGGAGCGTCGTGACGTTGACGAATCTAACATGCCCCTCGTCAGCCCCCTATCCACCTTGCGTACGTGTTGACATTGTTCCGTACCTGCGATTGTAGAGCATGCGCTTCTTGGCGCGACCCCTTGGGTTCTTCTTCTTTTCTTGTTTCTCTACCTTGGGTGTTTGCGACTTGACCTTGCCGGCACGCGCAAGAGAACCGTGAACTATGGGACGATGTTGCATTCAGCATATAATCAATGCCAGGGAATGGCCGACAATGCTACCTTTGCCCATATCGTCGACGATGAGGAACACGACCTTGATCGTGAGTACGTACTGTAGCAAGGTTCCTCGGATATCGCCGAACAACTATATCGTTATTTATCAGCCACACACTACACCCGGCACCAGATGGTTATTTACGTAGGTATAGATTTACCAGATTACAATTTATTTCTCCACAAATAACGAGTTCAACGTATTTCGTTGTCCCACATAAGATTCTCGTCAGCGCAAACACTAGTCATTCTTTGACAGGTCATTACGATTCAAATACTGATTATGCCCTCGTAACTACCTCAATAGATATTAACGGTCCATTAAACAAGCAATCACTTTCTCAGCTTCTTCTTGGCTGGTCCTGCATCCTCGACACGCCCAAACTTGCCCGCCTTCTTGTTAGCGATGCTTTGCAACACTCTCTTTGTCTCCGAATCTTTGAATGTGCTGAGGTCGAAGTAGACAGGGGCGTATTCCAACAGCCTGTAAAGTGCGTGAAGGGGATCAACGTCTACAACCAGACAAGCAACATACCACTCGGGCCGGACATCCGTCACCGTCCGGATATAAGGTCTCGTCGTCAGAACAAACTCATTAAAAATGACCCACTCTGGCTGAGTATCGAGACCACAAGATGGGTGTAGACCGACAACCTAGACATCACCTTCTGAGTCGGCGCTTTCCAGAGAGACAAAAACATGCGCAACATACCTGGTTATCCTTGACGGTCAGGTAGTTGCCCTTCTCACCCTCCTTGTGCGCGACTTGCATGAAGAAGCCACAGCACAGTACCTTTCTAATATTAATGTACATTTTTCTCTCGTCTGTGGTTGATAAAAGGGCGACTTCGAAGCGCTCCATGGTACGTTCTAGTTGTTGGCGGACGTTCTCGGCTTGAGCGAGTGCACGTGCGGAGAGGTAATTGGTCCAAGCCCAATTCTTATCGCCCTTGTCTGCACGTCATGTTAGCACTCGGCGTGGGGTGGATCGCGAAGAATGCTTACTTTGCATGTACGAGTTGTATACGTTCAGCAACGTTAGGTGATCACCATCCGGAACGGTAAGCATCGCCTTCGCAGCATCCGCCTCTTTACGCTGATTGTTAGGCCGAAGCCATACATTCGGAACTAGAGAGTTGCAATAAGCATACATCAGAGCACGAACAGAACGGCAGATTGTACCAGATAGCATTGCGGTGATCGTCAGAATCTCGTTACTACACTGGAATTCGGGACTGGAAATGAGTATTTTCGAAAGCTAGAGGCAACGTCAATAAACGTCCCGGGAAACGTATGAGTGAGCACACACCTGAGGATCTAGTGGGAACTCGGCCATGATGCTCCCCAACGCAGTAAGATTGCCATCGTCGTCCAGGGCGGCCAAATAGTTCAACAACTCCAGAGCACGCATGAGCGTCTCTGGTGCGGGCGCATCTACGTAATCAAACCGTACAAGATCCTGGACCGGGACACATGAACGACCGCCCAGAGACCACGAATGAACGCGCACACCTTGACACCTGCCTTTACCAACTCCAACACTGTATTTGCCAAATTACTCCGGAGTATTTCTGGGTGCGTTTGCTCCTCGAGCTCGGACATAAAGTCCTTCTCCGTATATAGCCTAAAGCACTTTCCTGGACGCGTTCGCCCTGCACGTCCTGCACGCTGCTGAGCCGAAGCCTTCGAAATCGGGCTCACCAGCAAACTTTCGACACGTATACGCGGGTTATACACCTTTTGCTTGGAGAAGCCAGGGTCAACGACGTAGACGATACCGTCGATTGTCAGGGACGTCTCGGCAATGTTCGTCGAGATCACCACTTTTCTTCCAGGAGGGCCACCAGGTGTCTGGGCTTTGGGAGGGGAATCAAATATACGCTGTTGTTGTTGCGGCGGAAGGGACGAGTAGAGTGGTATACAAACCAGAGGGCCCACAGACTCAGGGTCTTGGTTGACCAGATCGTCGGCCTCCAATTTAATTTTTCGGCAAGCATCTTCGATTTCTTCCTCTCCAGTAAGGAAAAGTAAAACGTCGCCCGGGTCTTCGGCGCGATGGATCATCAAAACGGTCCGAATCGCTGCTTCGACATAATCAGGCTCAGGTTCCTGGGTGTAAAATACTTCGACAGGATGCGTGCGTCCAGGTACCTTGAAAAGTGGTGCAGGGGAATCATCTTTGATACCAAAGTATTTCTGAAACTTGAGGGCGTCGAGGGTGGCGGACATGACGATAATCTTGAGGTCGGGCCGTCTCTTGGCGAGTGACTTTAAGAGACCCATGAGGATATCGGTAGCCAAGGTTCGTTCGTGCGCCTCGTCAAGAATGATGGTCGAATAACGATTGAGGTCGGGATCGTTCATGGCTTCACGAAGAAGCATACCGTCCGTCATATACTTGAGAAATGTAGTACCGGGCTCGGTCATGTCTTCAAAACGTATCGAGTAGCCAACTTGTCGCCCGAGTTGAACTACGCCGTACCACAGATACGGAGATGAGAGAATATTCACTCGAGAATAATAGTGGAAGCTTACCGTCCATCTCGTCTGCGACACGTTTCGCAACCGACATGGCGGCAACACGCCGAGGCTGTGTACAAGCAACAACTTTGCCCTTGGTGTGGGGGAGATCGGAGAATGCGACAAACTGGGGTATTCTAGCGACGAAAAAAGACCGGTCTATGAGTTCGTGATTCAAAAAAATAGGCTAGAAAGAGTCTTTCTCAGCTGCCAACTCACTGCGTAGTCTTACCAGATCCAGTTTCGCCAACCATGACGATGATCTGGTTTGCATTGAACTACGAACGGGTCTTTAGTGAGTGATTGTCATGAGTCGATAGAGGGGTGGGCTTTGACGGACCATTTTGTAGAATTCGTCCATTTGTGCATACACAGGCAACTTCCTACGCGCTTCTAATATACTCTTGTATTGAGGAGTATGCGGAGCTTTGGTGAAAGGGTTCAGGTCGTGATCCTAAAATACCGAATGAATGGTCCCGGAATTAGAATGACATACGAGTTGGATCATCTTACCAGTGCCTTGCGCACTTGGTTGGCGGTGACCTTTCGTGGCAAGAAACCAAAGAGCGGCTCGCCCTCAGCACCTTTCGGGATGCGAGATGGCGCTCCCTTCTGATTCGAAGGCAAGTGTGCTAGATACGGGTTTTCTTTTTGTTCAGACATATCTCTAGGTGAGTTAGCGCCCACAGAGGTATGACAGTCAACAGCAGAGCAAGGAGAGCCTCACGTTCGGAAAATGTGCTGATCACGTACAGCATGTGACAACCATACCTGATCCGGTATGACAAGCATACAACAACAAATACACAACCACTGAGAAAAAAAAGACTATGCATTAAGGGGGAATCGAACCCCCGGCGGGTCGATGGCAACGACCCAGGTTACCACTACCCCATTAATGCTTGATGTCGATCGGGTTCGTCCGGTCTACAACTTACATACACCAAATGATGCAGGAGTGGCATCGCAACAAAAGAATACTACAATGGTCATCGCACAAACAGCCTTCTGCCTCTTCCAGCTCTTGCACTCCCTACTCTTCCCGTCTCTGCCTGGTAGTGCCTGTATGCCTCTCGCAAATGGTCGGGGGACAGTGGACCAGTCTCGCCTCGACGTGCTTGCACCGCTCGTGCTGTCGGAATCAACTGACCTGAGTTGAACGCGTGTGAGTAAGATAGAAAGAGATTACCTTTTTCAACGATTTCGCCCACAAACACCTTGGCAAAGCCGGCGACGATTTGAGCGACGGGCTGAGAGACTTGCTGTCCCGTACTCTGTTGTATCACCTTGGACCCGTTATTCCAGATAAAGAAATACGTGTTCAGCCGTAGTACATACCCTCCTGACAGCCTGCTTGGGCAGCGCATGTCGTCTGTATGCCTCGAAACGGTCATACTGGGCGGGGCTAAAGTTGTCCATCAGCACCCTACAACGACGTGTCAGCACCCAAACGCGCATGCGACAGACGGTCCACACTTGAGATTGTCCTTGCTCTCGCTCTGCCACGACAGCTGGGCGGAGTAATCGTCATCGGCCATCGCAGGCAACAGTTCGTCCTCTCCTTCGCCGTCTTCGTCTCCGGGCCCGGCCCCCAGTTTCGGAGCACCACCGGGTGCGACAGCAGTGCCGGGAGCAGCGCTCGTCGACGGCGCCCCTCCGGGCGGTATCGCAGTCGATGTCGAGGGGCTAGCTTCGTTCGCACTGTCCACGGAAACCTCGCCCGCAGCCACGCTCAGACCGGGCAGCGATCCATCCGCCACGGACTGGCCTGCCGCAGAGGCAGGTACGGCGACGGAAACAGGGATCGGCGTCAAGGGCACAGGGGTGGGCACAGGTGAGTTCGCCCACTGCACGGGCGTGAACTGGGGTGCAGGCGCAGCCACGGTCGCGCCGGGTGCGGCCTGATGGGCCGGAGGGCCAGATGCGAGCACAGCGCCCCTGGGCTTCCTGCCGCGTTTCGCGCCCCGGCCACGGGGAGGCGGGGTAGGTGTCTGTGGGAGGAAGGAGAAGGGGGCGGGGGTGGACATGTCCAGAAGCAAAGATGCAAACAGGGGTAAACACGACTGGCTTGCGCGTCGACGACCATGGACCACTTTCCAGCCAACTGGGGCCGCCCTGTAAGTCGTCCCCCTCCAGACGGTGCACTCGCTCATCCGCGCAGAGAAACGATGCCATCGACCCCTACGCGACCTGCCCGCTCCAGGCACCCACACACCCCGTCCAGCGCACCCAGCAGCCCATCGTCACTGGTACTAGCGTCCTCGCCATCAAGTACAAGGACGGCATCATGATGGCCGCAGACAACCTCGGTACGTCCCCCCCATTCCCCGCACGCGCCCACGCCCACACCGACTCCTTCTCAGCATCCTACGGCTCGCTCGCCCGCTTCAAGGACGTCCAGCGGCTCCACCCCGTCGGTGACTACACCGTCATTGGCGCCAGCGGCGACATGTCCGACTTTCAGTACCTGCAGCGCATACTCGACGACATCATCGTCGGGGAGATCGCAGCAGAGGACGGACACGAGCCCGGTCCGGTCGAGGTGCACGAGTATCTCTCCCAGGTCATGTACGCGCGGCGCACCAAGTTCGACCCCCTCTGGAACTCCCTCGTCATCGGTGGGTTCAAAGACGGGCGGCGGTGCGTGGCTACACCGTCTGCTTTCCGCTGCGCGCTGACGTAGGCTCCCATATAGCTTCTTGTCGTTTGTCGATCTCCTAGGGACGACCTACACCGCCTCTACGATCGCCACCGGGTACGGCGCGTACATTGCCCAGCCGCTCCTCCGCAAGGCCGTCGAAGGCTACGAAAACGTGTTGAAAGAGGAGCAAGCACGAAAAATACTCGAAGACTGTATGCGCGTGCTTTTCTACCGCGATGCGCGAAGTTTAAACAAGGTTTGTCCATCCCCCGTCTTCGAGCGCCGTCTTACCATCCGTCCAGTATCAAATTGCAACCATCACTGCTGCTGGCGTATGGATCTCGGATTCATTGCATCTCGAGACGTCGTGGGACTTTGCCGAACGTATCAGGGGGTACGGAGCTCAAACGCAGTAGCCGCTTGTATTCGCTGTATCAATACAATACTCCTAACATTATCTGATTACCGTGCCGACAATTCCCTTTACCGCCGTATGCCTGCAACTACCTTTTGACATTATTGCCGCTCCCCCGTTAGTGGCATCTGCTCGTAGCATACCATCCTCAACCCGAATATTTGGATAACTTTACACGTCTCCTCACGACCGGATCAGCTTGTGATACGGTGGCGGCAACTCCTGCATCACGCCGGCATCCTGGTGTTGGAAAATGAATGTCTCTCCCACTCCCTCTTCCTCCACTCCAGGACTGACGATTGCATCTCGAACGCGCTCCATCGACGGCGCCGAATGCGACTGCCGCAAACGACTCGTACGGCGCGGAAACACCTCGGCACGGGGGCGATGCATATGCCGCGTCGACGGCGTGCGAGAGCCATTGAGCTGCGGCACACGGTGGCGCGGCAAGGACGACGACGACGACCTGTACAACTCGCTCGCAGAACGCGAGAGCCAGAGTGCATGTTTCTCGGAGCGCCGCTCTTGGACGGAGACAGAGCGGGATGGAAAGGTACCCGTCGCGCATTGCGTCCGCGTGCCCGCAACGAGTGCCGACGACCGTCCCGGCGGCACGCGAGCACCAGGGTGCGACGACGGAGTGCGTATGGAGGAGCGTGTGAGAGAGCGAGGCGGAGTGTGAGACGAAGAGGATGGACCAGTGCGATTCAAGGGCACCGGTGTGTCCGACAACTGGGACTGGATACGCGTATTGCGAGACGAGCTGGGCTGGGATGACAAAGGTGTGGGTGTGGGTGTGGGTGTGGGTGTGGATGTGGATGTGGATGTGGTCATGGCACGCGTAGACGTAGTGCCTGCCCTTGTATACTTGGTCACCTTTTCCCCCGGAATTTTCGACCTGTCCCTCTCTTGGCGTCGTGAATGGGGTCGCGCAAAAACCTCTCGCACAGGGACAGACATCGTCGTTGCCGCTGGCACAGTGATCTCAAAGGGTCTTGGAAGCGTATCCTGCGCATCGAAAGCCTTCTTCCGCCGCCGATAGACCACGATGGCATAGATGGCCATGGCCACTATCCCCGTTCCTCCCAACGAAATGAGGACGGCGAAGACGACCGTATCTGTATAGCTAGAACTGATGCTAGCCAAATCCCGACTGAACAGCATATGAGGACGATCAGAGAGGTTGAGACGGAGTGCGGATGGCGTCTGATGTGGAAGTTTTTGCAGACGAAAAAAACGATCGTTGCGTGGCGCTCGCCGGCATCTTGAGAATCCTTTGGATGAATGTGCGGTGGGCGCATCTTTGGTGTCGGAGAAGTCAATGACGGAACCCGTCATGCCAAGCATGCCATTTCTAGCCACATGGCGGACACGTGAGTGGAATAAACACCATGGGCGTAGACTAGTCATAACTCACCCGTCACGAACGAGAGCTACCGAGCGTCGCAAAAGATGAATGCGCGATGTGGTCCTGGTAAACAAGACTCACCGGTAACTTGCTCCGAAAGCTCTCTGCAAGTGTACGAGAGAGTATGTTCTTGAGATGGTACAATGTAATTATATACTGCATCTGATACGCTGGCAGAGTACGGCGGCTTCCCACCAGAAAAAGCGAGTTCCCATGGATCACATGGAGTGGGGCGACCAAACGCAGATGAGTATGTTCTGGGCTGGGCAGCATTTACGGCATTAGCCGCCTCGGATCTGGTCAGACACCCCTTCGATCTGGCTGCGGGTCGCGCAAAAAGGGGGGTCAGGCGCGTGGCAGAAAAATGCCGACAGACACGTACGAGCAGATTCACGAGTAACTATGTACAGGGTAGGTAAGACTCCAAAAGACGTACCAGAAGAGTCGAAAAGAGCCAGGAATAACCGGGTACCTGGAACATTCGCTACTGAACACGCTGCGTGCCAAAGGATGATCGCATCGTACCGGCGGGATGTTGTACAGTCCAATGCAGAGCCGACGGGTCAGAGCCAACAGGGGATATCGTGATCCCTCCTTCTGATTCAATCGCGATGACATGGTATGATGCATGCCTTTCTAAAGGTTCGGACCTCTCGGAGAAAAGTGAGATGTTCATGATTTCGCATTCCATTAGCTGACTTGGTCCCAGCGCCTATACGGTCAGGTTCACCTAGCGTCAACCAAAGATCATCGAAATATGAAAGCCGGAGCTGCATACTTGGTTTCTCCCTTCGAGCGCCCATGAAAAAACATCATCCAGAGCACGGCCCTGTCG
This sequence comes from Tylopilus orsonianus, assembly GCA_038089095.1. Taxonomy (NCBI): domain Eukaryota; kingdom Fungi; phylum Basidiomycota; class Agaricomycetes; order Boletales; family Boletaceae; genus Tylopilus; species Tylopilus orsonianus. The sequence goes on along the minus strand of JBBPKE010000027.1, from coordinate 16,759 downwards.
AACGAATAGCCACGAAATCGCAAACACGCCCAGGAGCAGTCGAAGTCCCAGGACCATGGCGTCATCAACCAGCTGGGATGGATGGCAGTAAAAAGCAGAGAGAAGAAAAGCAGTAAAAGCACGTCGTCGCCCAACGAAACCAGAATGTACGAAGAGATGCTAGGGACCAGCCCAAAGTCTGTCCACATAGCCAAGAGCCTATGAGAGCATAAATGCGGGCTTGGGCGAGAAAGACGCCCCGCCTAATGGGAAAGAGATACTCCGGGACTCCAGGAGGCTGTAGCGCGAGCGGGGGAATTGTGCTTCGGCTTTGTCGACCTGGACAGCTCATCTCGGGGCCTTTTCGAACAGTGTCACCAAGATCACTGCCAGTCGGCGAAGGTAATCTAGATCTTCTCTACCGGGGCAATTAGGAGCGGGAACCCTGACTGGGCCGATGCAATATTTGAAGTGCCAAGATTCAGCCATATTGTAAAGCTCATAGAAGAGGTGATCTGAGTCGGTGTACTAGCTCGAGATCGAGGGACGGTGACCGCAGGTACGCTGGTGTGCCTGTCAAAGATAGATCATGATCTGGCGGCACCGCTCTGCCCAGGCCCTCAAGAACACGTGATGATCTAAACGACCTTTGTGGTAGCGCTCCAGCGCAGCCGTGCGACCCGGCAAGGTCACGCTTTTGCGGTCGCACACTGCGGGGCGCTGCACCGTGTTGCGCGACGCTAAATAGGATCGGGAGAACTATTTTTGAGCGCAAAGTTCAAGATTAGAATAGTAAAATTGTGTCGGATCAATCCTGCCGGCTGCGCGTCGCAATGAATCCCTTCTCTTATATCACTTCTGTGCTCCAAGTATATGTAGAGTTCAGCGAGGGCCAGAAAGGGCACGAGAGCTGGCGCTAAACTCGACTGGTGCATACCGAGGAAAATGCGATAAATCCCCGTTATTGACCGGCAATCATCATATCAGTACACGAAAGATGCATGCTAGATGTGTACCTGCTCGAGCAGTTTGAGGTCCTGTGGCGCACACACCTCCCAAACCGCCTTCAACACTTCCGTCCCCGGGTCCACATCACACACCCACTCAAATAGACCCGCTTGCTTGCCCTTGCGCCCGCCCGCCGTCGACCATCGCGCCAGACATCCTTCCTTTACAGACACGCTTCCCTCGTCGGTCTCTGCCAATCCCGCGGGTTCCTTTAACACGATCGTGATCCGTGGATCCGCGGGCAACGGGACGGAGCTCCGCACGATGACGCCCCGGATTCGGTTCCTGTGTGTGTTGTGGATGACCGTCGCAGTCGTGTATGTCGTCGTCACTTTGCCCGTGAAGGTAGTGATGGAGGGTAATGCATCTGGTGCGCGGTTATGGATCGTGTTCATCCCAGTGTCCACTGCAAGCACACATTCTACCACCTGTGGCATCTCAGCGTTCTGTTGGGGATGTCAGAAGTAGACACATCAACGGGTCATGGTTGGACGTACCAGAATGTCAACGGATGAGACATGCTTGTCGTTCAAGTAAATTTTTACTATGCCTGGGAGTAGGACATATTCACTCGTGTTCTTGACTTCGCACTGCAAGATTTTGGAGTAAGCCGGGTGAAAAATTGGATGAGCATGCTCCGTACTGTGTGATAGACACAAGCGTCCATACCGGGGACTACAACACGCATGAACTCTGCCTGAAGACTGAGCGAGGCAACCAGAACATGGTGTGCAACTTGGTGAGAAGGAATAAATACGGATCCGTTGGCGAAGTGTGTGACCGGATCCTTGCCACCCTGAACATCCCAGAAGACAAAAATGTAAGCGGGGCTCCTGGCAAGATAGAGTGACGGATGAAGGAACCTACATGGGAGATTAGCTGGGGAACTGTTTGAGGTGGAGCCTTCTCGTCGGGCATCTCCGCAGAAACAAGAGGCTCTGATGAGATAACGGACACGTCGTTCAACAGGCCGTGTGACGACGGCATAGGTTGATCCTCGTCCAGGTCGTCCGCAAACTGATGTCGCTCGTATCGGTGACCCTCGTCCGAGTCGGGGGAAAGCTGACGTCGTCGCTCGCGTCGGAAACCCTCGTACGGGTCGGGGGAAAACTGACGTCGTCGCTCGTGTCGGAGACCCTCGTCCTGGTTGGGGGAAAATTGACGTCGAGCAATCCTTGGAGCTGCTCGCCTATATTGGCGATAATCGTCCGAGTTGGAGGCATACCGATATCGAGGGGTCCACGTGACTCCTTGCACTTGCTCCTCGTGGATATCACCTCCGAGGCGCATGGCCATTGGTGGGAGATTCGGGATGGTGGGTTCAGGATTGTGCGTTGGAGCGAGACCGACATCAACCCTCTTCGGCTCGGGAAGTTGTATCAATTGCGAAACCTGGTTTGCCGTTGTCAACGCTAGGCTAACGTTGTCCCAATTTTCCCCCGTCCACTGGGTGACCGTACATCGAAAATCAAGCGTCACTGTTGGTGACAGCGTATTTCCTGTCATTGAAACGTGGAGATCGTATGTTGGTTTCCACGAAACCTGCTGAACGACTAAGCGGATCCATGATCTCAGATGGCAACCATGATTTTGTTAGTACGTACCATAAGTCAGAGTGAACTCGGTGGCTTCTACAGGAAGTTGGCCATTACAGGACAGAGAGGTCACGACCTTCATCGGCAAATCGCGATTGAATTTGGAGAGACGCTCTGTCTCCTCCTTGATCTTATTGCCGACATCGGCTAGTTTGCTATCTAGCTCCGCAATCACAGCAGAGCGCGCGATCCCATTCTCCACAAAGAAGTTAAATAAAGAGGTTACATGCTGTGATTCATGCTGCGAAGGAGACTTGCATTGTGCGAGCGAGTCCGTGAACGTTGTGAGAAACGTAAGACATTGTTGTCTGAGGTGCTTTTCATCCTCAAGTCGTCGTTGGTCCGCACGCAGCTCAAGTAAAGTCTGGTTGGAAGATGCAGAATTGGACCCGGTAACAATGGTGTAGTAGTGATCGAGAATAATCACGTTCCCGGATGTTACCGAGACGTCGACGGACTGAAGACCAGCGGGGAGGTGGACGATCTCCACAACCTGTGGGGAATCCTACATACTCGGGCTCACATCAGAAACGGGATACACCGAGGTACAAAATGGCTTTACTTGACAACGGAGGAAGGGTAAGGGGAACGTGCGAGTGACCTCGGCGCTCCCGGAGTTGAATAGTTTGACAGACTTGATGGGGAATTCGTTCGCCAGTATGGTTGTCATGTCTTCTGAAAGTGCCTTGATGCTACTAGTACCCATATCGACTGCAAGCACAGAAAATAGTCACAAAGGACGAGCTGAGAGAGCTTTGAAGTAACCACCGGCAAGACGATGCATTTTATAGCGGTTTACGCATCTATTATGGTTTTTTTGGACCCGCACACTCGTGATCAGATGCCTTTAGCTTGGGAAGCTGATAATAAATAGAGAGGGCTCAAGCCTCAAGTGGTGAATACTGCAAGGCCCAGTTAATTACGAGGTCCTGAAATACAACTGCAGATATCATGCAAGGCACATCACTAGAAGGATACACGGTTAGAGGGTCGTGCGAATGCAACCAGTTAACTATCGAAATGACAGGTGCAGGAGAGTCTGAGGGGAAGAAACCTCACCCAGTGAACTGATGGGAGGTGGCTCTTTGAACCGCGGTGGTACGCTACAACGAGCACAGCCTATGTGTGGCAACCCGGGCCGCCGCCTCGGAGCTGTCAACGTTTGTATCAGGAATATATTTAATCTTGAGCACTGTTACTGTCGTGACACCGGTGTTGCAAAATGCCCTAGAGATGCAAAATGCACTCTGCCGCGACACAATGCAAGTAATGGCTTGTACTCAGGTATATAACTTGTAATAGACCTTCTATAGAACCTTGTATTCTTTTTTCTGAAAAAAAGGTGTTCTATTCCTGTCAGCTTCAAATCTGTGCATTGGCACCCTTGTTTCGGATGAAAAACAATTAGGAACCGGCGAGATTAATCTCTAAAAAATACTGAATATATATATATGGATAGTATATACTCTCGCCCATCTTTAACTCATTTTTCTGCAAGGACTTCTATGAGATGTGGGTTGCTACCATCCCCTCGTCCTCGACCTTCAAAAGTGTGACAAATTCGGGCAAAGTTGCAGTGGGGAATGGCTGTTGGCAGGTGGGAAGGTTAGTTCGCGGGACAAGGGAGCATCTGTTCTGATCCTTCGGCACGTCGGAGATTACTTTAGTACTATGTCACAGTGTGACACCCATCCCACACGCAGATGGGAATTTCGCAGCTCCCTGTCAATCACACCTGCTGAGCCGGCATCATACTGGCAACATCAATTTGTTGTTTCAAGTGATTTTTTTCACCGTAACTCATTTTTACATGTGCCTCTATAACTCTACGTAGTTTTTTATTTATGTATGGATGACGAGTGACAACATGTTCGCAAGTGGTGTGTGCATTTTGCAACAGTGGTGTCACGATAGTAGAAATAGGAGATGGAAAAAGTGCACGTATGGATTATATAATGTACCTCGAGTTTTTTTTACCTTTTTCGACGGGTTTTGTCCAATCGGAGCGCATGAATAGCTTACAAATAAAGTAGGTAACCTGATCACAACTGTATGAAGCGTGGCCCACGGACAGACAAACCCTAGTCAAGCTGCAGGTGCCCTTTTCTGACAGCAGTATCCAAAATGTCAATGCCATCACAGCTTTGAATGAACAAAGTACTACCGGACCCTGGGTGGGGTTAGCCAGAATATTTATTCATGGACAACAAGGACCGCCACATGTTTCCATTTTAACTATGTAAGCTTCCCCTTCGGAGGAGCAAAGAGTACATGTACAGTGGCCATCGATGACGGTGAGTAATCGACCGATGGACTTCGTCCGTGGCTGGTTATTCCATTGGTCGTTTTGGTTCTGATTGATGAAAGACCGGGCCGTGGACCCCACTTTCTGTGCATGCTATAGCTGGGCTACTACTTTAAACTTGCTGCGTGAATGGCGATGCCGCGCTGGCTGTGCTGCTCAGCGATTATTTGGGTAGATAAGAAGCCAACTTTTCGCGGAAGGTGAGCACAGCATAAATAATATTTGCGGCGGCGCCTCTGATATGGGAGATTTGAATCTACATCACGAATAGTGTTCTTAGACCGTCCTGCCTGGATTGTGAGTATAAAACGTGTTACGCTCACATGGAATCGTCTGCTGTCCTCTTTAACCCCTACACTTCCACCTAGTGGTCCCGCGAATGACGGGTGACACTGTGCATCTCTCCCAACTACACACGGGCTCTTCCGGAGTCCCTGAGCGGAGTGAGGTAGTCGATGAAGTCGTATTTCTTAACGAACGTCGGCGCATTGCCTTAGCTGAGATAGACGAGGCCCCTTTCTCGTACGTGTTTTCTTGTCATGAGATGTGTCATCCCACTTAGCTGATCTTCCATACTCCCTCACCCCTTACAGACAATTCCACATCAAGATTTGTTTGGTGGCAGGCATTGGTTTTTTTGCTGATGCGTAAGTCCATTTGGCTGTCTTCGCCATCACTTCTACTGAAAGCATCTTTCTAGCTATGATATATTCGCCATTACCATTGCTGTGGAAATGTTAAGCTATGTCTACACAGTCTCAACCTGGGGATCTGCAGGTATAAAAATGGCCACTTTTTTTGGAAATCTGATTGGCCAGCTCCTGTTTGGGTGGCTTGCAGATATCCTTGGTCGTAAGCGGATATGTGAGTGGTGCCGTACCAAATGTTGCATGTACTGAGGCATACCTAACTAGATGGTGTCGAACTCATGATTATGATAATTGCGACATTTGGACAAGCCATTTCCGGCGGGGGATCCCGCCTGGACATTGTTGGTATCCTTATCTTCTGGCGCGTCATCGTGAGTGTCTTCGACTAGTTATGAGGATGGCAAAGACAGTGAACACGAACCGATCAGATGGGAATCGGGGTCGGTGGTGACTATCCGATGAGTGCTATCATCACGTCCGAATTTGCATCCACCCGAATCCGTGGCCGTATGATGACTGCTGTGTTCGCCTTTCAAGGACTGGGTCAATTCGGTGGGTTTTGGACCTGCATCATGTCTTTTTCCTTTGTTAACGGTTCACAAGCTGCTTCTCTTGTTGGACTCGCTATCGTTGCTGCTTTCAAGGATGGAATTGAGCATTCAATCGATAATGTGGACTATACCTGGCGGCTCCTCATTGGACTCGGATGCATTCCTGCAGTCATTGCTCTCTATTTCCGCCTCACTGTCCCTGAGACGCCTCGGTTCACAATGGATATTGACCGCAGGGTTAGTCGAGCTGCTCGTGATATCAAGAATGCTTTGACTGGTGGATACTCAATTTACAACGATGACACGATTCACGAACCACGCGTTATTTCCCCTCTTGCATCCGCCAATGACTTCATTGCCTATTTCTCCAAGCTCGATAACTCCAAGGTTCTCTTTGGCACGGCGTATTCATGGTTTGTGCTCGACGTAAGCGCACGTGAAGATTCTCCATCTCACTTGCTGACCTTGGTTCAGATCTCGTTCTACATTCTTACCCTCGATATCACTTCAAATCTGACCCCTAGTGGTCCTGGTTACAATCCCTACACAAGCTTAAGGGATATATGTCTAATGAATCTCATCGTGATTGTTACTGGCTACATACCCGGATTTGTCTTGTCTTTTCTACTGATAGATTCATGGGGGCGTAAGCCTATCCAGCTTATGGGCTTTGTTATTCTTACAATTCTATTTTCAATCATGAGTATGTCTTAAATCTTTCTGCCCAAGATGATGTCTAACACCTTCCTTAGGCTTTGATTACGACCATCTTGTCCATGGGAATGCTATCGCATTTAAAGTCCTCTACTGTGCCGCTAATTTGTTTCAAAACTTTGGACCCAATACCACAACATTTATTATTCCAGGCGAGGCCTTTCCGACGCGCTATCGCTCCACCGCACATGGCATCTCTGCTGCCTGCGGCAAACTGGGTGGTGCGATTGCACAGATCTTGTTCGTCGCTGCCGGTAAACAGACGAAGGTGATGTAAGTCTCGGGTGTCTAGTCTGTTTCGTCTTACTCATGTCCATATAGCATGGAAGTGCTCTCAATCTTCATGTTGACCGGCGTGATTTCGACGATGTTGATTCCCGAAACGAAGCAGCGGACGCTCGAAGACCTCTCCAACGAGAACCAGAAGGAATTCATCACAGGGTTGCATGTCCCTGCCTCCCAAGTATGAACAAGTGATCGGGGGCTTGTCAGTCTTGATGCATGGATTTTCGGGATGACCTTGCTATGATTGAACGAGTTATTGTTATATGTGTCGATACCCATGTAGGGATTTGAACTGCTATCACGACTTGGTGTATAATCCAGCCATCGAATTACATGGTTTTTTTTTTTAAAATCAATTTTTGTCCCAGTCGGAGCAAATACTCTACGTGGGAGAGTCAAACTAGTTTAAGGGCTCGTCTAGGAATGCTTGACGCAATCATTTCTACAAGGGTCCAATTGCTTGAAGACCCTTTAGTTGTCAGATACCAACCAGTAAACATGCTTGTGACGACTCATTGAGCGCAGTGTTAGAATCTTCAGTAAGTCACTGAAGAACTATATAAAACTATGTAATTCAATGGTTGCACCTAGTCCAGAACTTGGATTATACACCAGATTGTGATAGCAGTTCAAATCCCTACATGGGTATCGACACATATAACAATAACTCGTTCAATCATAGCAAGGTCATCTTGAAAACCCATGTATCAAGACTAACAGGCCCCAGATTACTTGTTCATACTTGGGAGGCAGGGACGTGCAACCCTGTGATGAATTCCTTCTGGTTCTCGTTGGAGAGGTCTTCGAGCGTCCGCTGCTTCGTTTCAGGAATCAACAGTGTCGAAATCACGCCGGTCAACATGAAGATCGAGAGCACTTCCATGCTACATGGACATGAGTAAAACGAAACAGACTAGACACCCGAGACTTACATCACCTTCGCCCGTTCCACCTGTCCATAAGTAGCGGCAACCAAGATCTGTGCAATCGCTGCACCCAGTTTGCCCCAGGCAGCAGAGATGCCATATGCGGTGGAGCGATAGCGCGTCGGAAAGACCTCGCCCGGAATAATAAATGTTGTGGTATTGGGCCCAAAGTTTTGAAACATATTGGCGGCGCAGTAGAGGACTGTTAATGCGGTACCATTCCCACGGACAGGATAGTCGTAATAAAAACCTAAGGAAGGTGTTAGACATCATCTTAGGCAGAAAGATTTAAGACGTACTCATGATTGAAAACAGAATTGCAAGAATCACAAAGCCCATAAGCTGGATAGGCTTACGCCCCCATGAATCTATCAGCAGAAAAGACAAGACAAATCCGGGGATGTAGCCCGTAACAATCACGATGAGATTCATTATGCATTTATGCATTAAGCTTTTGTAGAAATCGTAGCCGGGACCACTATAGGTATGGGTCAGATTTAAGGTGAAGTTGAGGGTAAGAGTATAGAAGGCAATCTAAACCAAGGTCAGCAAGCTCGATGGGGAATCATCACGTGCGCTTACATCGAGCACAAGCCATGAATACGCTGTGCCAAAGAGAACCTTGAAGTTATCGAACTTGGAGAAATAGGCAATGAAGTCATTGATAGATGCAAGATGCGAAATAACGCGTGGTTCGTGAATCGTGTCATCGTTGCAAATTGAGTATCCGCCAGTCAAAGCATTCCTGATATCACGAGCAGCTTGATCAACCCTGCGGTCAATGTCCATTGTGAACCGAGGTGTCTCAGGGACGGTGAGGCGGAAATAGAGAGCAATGACTGCAGGAATGCATCCGAGTCCAATGAGGAGCCGCCAGGTATAGTCCACATTATCGATTGAATGCTCAATTCCATCCTTGAAAGCAGCAACGATAGCGAGTCCAACAAGAGAAGCAGCTTGTGAACCGTTAACAAAGGAAAAAGACATGATGCAGGTCCCAAACCCACCGAGTTGACCACATCCTTGAAAGGCGAACACAGCAGTCATCATACGGCCACGGATTCGGGTGGATGCAAATTCGGACGTGATGATAGCACTCATCGGATAGTCACCACCGACCCCGATTCCCATCTGATCGGTTCGTGTTCACTGTCTCTGCCATCCTCATAACTAGTCGAAGACACTCACGATGAAGCGCCAGAAGATAAGGATACCAACAATGTTCAAGCGGGGTCCCCCGCCGGAAATGGCTTGTCCAAATGTCCCAATTATCATAATCATGAGTTCGATACCATCTAGTTAGTGCGCCTCAGTACATACAACATGTGGTGTGGCACCACTCACATATCCGCTTACGACCAAGGATATCCGCAAGCCACCCAAACAGGAGCTGGCCAATCACATTTCCAAAAAAAGTGGCCATCATTATACCTGCAACTTCCCAGGTTGAGAGGGTGGGGGTATTTGTACCTGGGGCTCCCCAGGTTGAGTAGGCGAGATCATATCTTAACATTTCCACAGCAATGGTAATGGCGAATATATCATAGCTAGAAAGATGCTTTCAGTAAAAATGATGGCGAAAACAGCCAAATGGGCTTACGCATCAGTGAAAAACCCAATGCCTGCCACCAAACAAATCTTGGCGTGGAATCGTCTGTAAGGGGCGAAGGGGTAGTGAAGGTCAGCCGAGTGGGATGACGCATCTCGGGACAAGAGAACACGTACGAGAAAGGGGTCTTGTCTATCTCGGCCAAGGCGGTGCGCCGACGTTCGTCAAGAAATGCGACTTCATCGACTACCTCACTCTGCTCAGGGACTCTGGAAGAGCCCGTGTGTAGTTGGGAGAGATGCATAATGTCACCCGTCATTCGTGGGATCACTAGGTGGAAGTGTAGGGGTTAAAGAAGACAGCAGACGATTCCATATGAGCGTAACGCGTTTTATACTCACAATCCAGGCAGGACGGTCTAAGAACACTGTTCGTGATGTAGATTCAAATCTCTCATATCAGAGGCGCCGCCACAAATATTATTTATGCTGTGCTCACCTTCCACGAAAAGTTGGCTTCTTATCTACCCAAATAATCGCTGAGCAGCACAGCCGGCGCAACATTACCATTCACATAGAAAGTTTAAAGTAGTCGCCCAGCTACAGCATGCACAGAAAGTGGGGCCTACGGCCCGGTCTTTCATCAATCAGAACCAAAACGACCAATGGAATAACCAGCCACGGACGAAGTCCGTCGGCAGATTACTCACCATCATTGACACCACAGTAGAGCCACTGCAAGCGCTCGTCTAGGAATGCTTGGCGCAATTATTCCTACAAGGGTCAAATCGCTCGAAGACCCTTTAGTTGTCAGATACCAACCAGTAAACATACTTGTGACGACTCATTGACCGTAGCCGGACTCGGAGTGCTGCCAGTTATTCCAGTCCCCCGCCGTGTGACGAGAACAGGTAATTCCCCTCTTTGTTGACACGCGAGAGCCGAACGAAATGCTAGGACGACAAAGTATCCTGGGTGACGGAAGATGCTACCGAGTCGGCATGGAACTTGATGCACCTCATACCGACCTTGTCCATAGATTCTTCAAGAGGGTCACCACCTGATCAATTCGGATGTTGGCTCGAGCACGAGAAGTGGGTGATTCACTGTAGCTGCCAAGGCGGCCTAACGCTGCATAGCAAAAGAACACGTCGCTACAAATGCCCTCTCTTGAATTCTGCTTGATTAAACTTGGAGCTTGAAACTTGAAGTGTGATACTCGTCCCAGCTTGGATTGAATAGGACACAGTCTGGGGAGTAAGGATCAAGTACTCACGATTTCATCATTGTGCGTGCTGATAATTTTCATTCCAAGAGGTTTTATAAAAGTTTCACTTTCAGAAGGTTAACGCACTGAACACTGACCCTTCTCAGTAGGATAATACCTGTGGTAGAGCAGCAAAGTGTCCATTTCGTCATGCCGTGACGTAAATTGAACTTCAAGACTGCTGCGCATACACCGAAAGGCAGAAATACCGAATGACTACCATCCGGTACCATGGGCGGTATATGTACTAGTTACGGGACCTAAGTAAACCGGCGTGCATACAGACGATCATCCTTCCGCTAAAGATTGATCTGTCAGCATATTCGAATGACAAGGCAGTCTACAACAAATCAGGCATTTCAACTAGTGGGACAGACAGAATTACTACAGTACACTTTACATCCCATCTTCTCCAAAACGTACTCTGAATTCCTATGGTAAAAGTC